>KN726145.1:32149-60335 GCA_000816745.1 Ancylostoma duodenale
CTTCGGCGATCGCCGCCGCACGCATCGGCATCACAGTCGCCGGCGACGGCGACGCAAGGTGCTACACTCCTCGAGGAGTATAGCGCCAGTGTTAAGAACAAGGTCCAATTGTGGAATTGGATGAGGAGATAGCATAAGTTGCTGACAGCACTTCTACGACGAGGGTGTTGGAGACTGAAGAAAAAGAACATTACTTCCTGACTTTCACTTGCGAACCTCAATTTAGAGAGATGAGTCAGAATCGTTACGGTGGACAAATCTCAGCGGACCAGCCCGATTTGGTGGCGAGTGTTTTTCACGGAAAATTCAAGTTCTGCAACATTATCTGTTCAGAGGAAACAAACTTGAACATGTTGCCGCTCACGTCGCAGTTTTTGAATGGCAAAAACGAGGTTTGTCACATTCCCACATGCTTCTTATAATAACAGCAGATTCCAAGCCCCGAAACGTGGAATAGACTGATTCTGCTTGGCGAGCGTTTCTATCCTATCAAAACGAAGAACCTCGACTGTTCAATATCGTTGCTAGGAGTATGGTACATTGGCGAAATGGAGCAACTAAACCACAAGCTTCTCGCTTGGTAGGCGGGTTGGTCTAGAAGGTATCCAAAGGACTTTAGGGAAACAACCACCTTTGATGGAAATGGTTACCCCAAGTACAAACGGCCAGACAATGGGCGAACCGTGAAAACAGACGCACGTTTTTTGTGCTCGTCCGGAGGAGCTTATCATACCTCCATGTTTGACTGCCAGATCAAATCAGATACAATCTACAGACTGCAGGTTCATCCACCTGGATTCACGACAGCATTCCTGCAAGACGAAGAGCGCGTCTTCAAAGAGAAGCGGAAAAGGACACTACGCAACAGCATGGTTCAAACTGAATCCTAAGTATGAAGAGTAGGAGTATCAGGTTGGTGCGAAATTAAAAACGTTGATTAAAAACGGACACTCTAGTTCAAAGTGCTAAAACTCGGCTTGGACACAACGTTCTTCATCAATTTAATGCCCGTTCAATTTGCCAAATCTTCCCCAACAATCTGATGAAAACGGTCTGTTTTTTTTTACATTGGAAACTGAGATTGCAGAAATCTACAGTTCTTGTCGAGAAGATAGACGGATCCCGTCACTGCTGATAAGCGGCGGGACCTGGGCGATGGATGCGGAAAGAGCTTTCTTCCGTCTATCTTTTTGACAAGGACTGTACAAACTTAGGGAAGGCGATCTCGGCATGCTCTAGATCAGGAATCCGCTGTTGCTGTATGCAGGTTCGCATCTGGGACTCGGAAAAAGTGATTCTCAGTTAGGGAAAAGTCTGACAAACAAGGAGAAGGAGTGAGAACCTCGGTGCTTTACTGCGTCACTTTTTGTTGGGTGAGTATTCACTTGTGAGGCTTAGCGCTATCGTGAAGCAGAGGGAAACCTGCTTCTGTTCACCAGTGCGGACCATATCTGTAGTGGATTTCGGGACATCAACTTGAAATTACATTTATTTATTTATGTATTTATTTGTGGCTTGCACGCTCAGGCGCGCATGAACAGTTGAACAATTCAGCTAAAACATAAAAACAGAAACAGAAACAAAGTGTTAAAGTACGTGACAACTGATAGGGAAGAAAGGTTGCTGCTAAAAGGAAAAGAAACGTTTGTGGAGAATGTAAAGGACAACATCAGGTATGAATTCCCCAGCAGGCGAAGAGCAAAGAAAAGCATTCTGATAGCATTGCAAGCCACTACTTAATAATCTTGGGCTGGTTACTTTGGTGGATTAGCATGGAAGTAAAAGTAAAAGTAAAAAGGTGGATAGCGCTAGGGATAACGCAACTCTCCACGAGCGCTGGGGCATGCATGGAGAATCTGATGCTAGATTTTTAGATGTTAGGTATTCTCTAACCCTACAATCCAGCCTCAGACCCACCTCGGGTTAATTCCTGAGCCCGCTAATAAAAGTGTGTGCCAGCAACGCAGGCATCAAGTAGTTTGCATTTTGTTGATAAATAAACAGTATTACATAAGGGAACTCAGTGACTCAAGTATAGGAATGGGAACTCTCCAAACTCTTCAACAATTTTCTGAACAGCAGTCGTTCTGTCGTTCTGAGACAAAAAATTGAGGTGGAAAAGATGTCACTGCGGGTAAGACGCCAGTCATCAGTCAGATCGTGGGGAGTTCACTTCCTCACCTTTCCTACTCTGTCGATTGAAGTCAAATGTATTGCAACTGCAATATAGTGAGCATCCACCTCTGCTCTCAACATCCAAATGGTAGGATCCGATTTAGGTTCCACGACGGTCCTCAACGATTGATCGTTAGGGAAGGACCTGCGATCACGACCGTGGTTGTCTTTAGGTTCAAAATCGCTGGAAGAAAATTTCGCAAACCGCTGCCTATCCGGAAGATGATCCCAAGCCAAAACAAATGCAGGATTACCAGACACCTTCGATGCAGAATGATTTATTTTGGAGTCATTAACCATGGCCACTCGAGAATCGCCTCGGCTCAACATTTGTTCGCGATTCTCTAGGATATCACAAAAAACTAGCCAGAATATTAGAGCAGCCTTTTGAACAGGAAGAGAAGCCCTGTCGTCCTACAAATTGTCTTTAAATTGCTTGTACTCGACAGAAGAAAAAGGTTCATTTGTTCAAACGCCAAAACGGCAATTAATTTCGCACCAACCTGATACAAGTCATTAGGAGGGAGGGGCTGACCTATCAAGCGGTGTGGATCTGCGGACATTATACTATTTTCAACCACCCGAGCATTGTGGAAAATGAGAGCAGGAGGGATTCGTCGTGCAATGGGAATGGGGTTGTTCACTAGACTTTTGGAGATGTAGCACGCGCACTTCATCCTCTAGATGAAGATGTCACGCTGAATGTTTAGAAGAAGTAGCCCGCTTCCAAGCGCCGACGGAATTGAGGGCATTATTCAGCTACATGGTAGCTCTCTGTGACATTTGCGACAAATTCTCTTCGATCTCTTCAAGGCAAGTATGGCAGAAGATTTAGTGCACAGATGTTATTCGCAACATGATGGGGGAGCAATGGCGTACTATGATCTCTCCAGTAGACTCCCCGTTCTTCAGTGCGATCTTTCGCACCGAATAACTCCTCCATCAAACCCAACTCTGAACTTTCGTACCACGGTGGGCCCACCGTTTTCCCATGGTTGATATAGAGCATGTCAATCATGAGCAAATGGAGGGCCCACCATGGGCTATTCGCGGGCCCACCGTGGGCTAACAGGGGAGCTTCCGAGGGCAAATCAGTGTATTTTCGTGGGGAAACTGGGGAAATTCAGTGAGGAAACGGGGTGTTTTCCGTGGGGAAACCGGGGGATTTCATGGGGAAACCAGGAGCGGTTCTGGGTGCAATTCGGGGCACTTCTGAGGGCAGATTGGGGCACTTCCGGGGGCAAATCGAGAGGGGGGGGGGGAGCAATTCTGTGTTTTCTCCACATTACTGTTATGTATTGATCACTTTCTTCTGCACAAATCTGGATAGTAAAAAGGATATTTATGGCAAAACGAAGTCAACGTCAATGTATCACAACGACAGAAGAAAGCAATGGAGACCATTGCAACAAAACAATAGACAACAATTATGAGAACAAAGAAATTAGGAATAACATCTCTGTAAGCACATAACAACGCAATGTCCATCAGTGCTACAAAACTAACAAAAAAAAAACAAGAATTTCTCAATGTCAATGGGAAATCAAAAAGAACATTACAGATCTTACTATTACAGGAATAAAATAGAGATACTGATCAAGATGAGGTTAACAGAATTATAAAAATGTCGCTTTCCGAAAACGATATCATACCTCTCACACAACAAAAAAACTCAGTGCCTAAAGAGTTTTGCGAATCTAGGTAAGGTCGTCCTTATTCGGATTATCTTTGATCCTGCTCTGTGCGTCGCTACATCTGCGACGTGTGGTCCTGTCCGTTGATCTGCGCGCCTCCTTTCTAAATTCCATAAAATTACCAAATAATGAAGCATTTTACCAATATATCAAGCGGATAGCTATCACCATAGAACTAATCATTGCGTCCAACGATTTAGCGAAGGTGAAATCTTACTCGTGACCTGTGTTGATAATTATTAATTCTAATAATATCAACCTTCTTTACTAATCCAGTATTGTCATGGATATGTTGTACCCTGTCATGGACAGATACCTCTGTTTACGATAGGTGCTTGTAAACCGCCAGGTCAGCTTTTGATAGCACTTGTGTAAATACCCCTGGCGGTTATTACTTTGAAGTGGGTGTCTGTTGTACAGATATGAGCATCTAGGGCAACTCCGTCCACACCTTTTGCATAAAAGGTCCTGGATGCTCAGATCTAGGATCGTCTCTTTGATAAATGTCACTATCGTCAACGTCGTTGCCGTGGTCTGAAGTCAGGGAACCCTTCGAGGTGTGAAGTGACCAAGACATAAACCGGCATCGACTATATTCGTCGTCTGTGACTGTATCCAAATCAAGGAACCCTTCGTGGCGTGAAGTGAGGCGGATTTTAACTGTAGCAATAAACAGTTAGTACAGCTCTATTCTACTACAAAATCCAGTGGTCCTCACCAAACTGCGAAGCCAGCAAGTTCATGTGGACGCCTCAGCAGTGGTCAACTCTGCCAAGTTGCTTGATATTGGACCAAATTCGATGGACAACGACTCGGCGATCTTTCGTTTTGTTAGTCCTGATATGTGTATGTGATATTTGTGCCTTGTTTTAAAAGCTAAGTATGTGCTATGATTCATTTTTCAGTCCGTAAAATTGTCCCTGTCCCAACTCTAGCCATGTTTGTGACAAATTGTCTTGTGTTTAATCTATTCATACTTGCTCGCGCCTTCGCTCTCGCACCCCACTGTTGATAATTATTAATTCTAATAATATCAACCTTCTTTACTAATCCAGTATTGTCATGGATATGTTGTACCCTGTCATAGACAGATACCTCTGTTTACGATAGGTACTTGTAAACCGACAGGTCAGCTTTTGATAGCACTTGTGTAGATACCCCCGACGGTTATTACTTTGATGTAGGGATCTGTTGTACAGATATGAGCATCTAGGGCAACTCCGCCCGCATCTTTTGCATAAAAGGTCCTGGATGCTCAGATCTAGGATCGTCTCTTCGACTTAACGTCACTATCGTCAACGTCTTTGAGGTGGTGTGACGTCAGGGAACCCTTCGAGGTGTGAACTGACCAAGACATAACCGGCATCGACTATATTCGTCGTCTGTGACTGTATTCAAATCAGGGAACCCTTCGTGGAGTGAACTGAGGCGGATTTTAACTGTAGCAATAAACATTCAGTACAGCTCTATTCTCTACACGAATCCAGTGGTCCCACCAAAACCTGCTGTATGCAGTATGAATGCTGAATAATTATGTGAAGGAGATCAAAGTTAAAGAAAGCGGACGATGCTGCACGGCAAGCAGTTAGAGACCATTGGAATTGCCTACACACCCCCAATCATTTTGACAGTGCAATGGCGCTGCAAAGAAGTTTGAATTGGTGAAGGAAGGGAGAGAAACGACCAAGAAATTTCCGTACTTTATGATGATTCCACATTCACAGGAAAGCTGCAGCTGGCAGTAGCTCACCATAACCACGTATCGGAACTGATGATGGTATCAGCGCAGACTCGCGCTAATACCATCATTTGCGTATCATAACTACCAGCCGATTGCCGCCGCTACGCGGCGTTATTGCAAAATCGATATAATCGATATTTTCATGCAAAATGATTATCATTCCCGTGTTCAGCGTATAGGAAAACCCAATAGGCACGTCTACACCAACCCCATATATACAGATTATTGAATTATCCTATTTTGGAGAACAGCTGTCCACCCGCGCTAGATACGGCACGCCGTTTTAACCTTCTGTGCTCACGCACGCACAAACTCACAAATTTTCTGAAATATATAATAGTAGATAGTTACAGTGAGCGTCGATGGCGGTGACCAATCCGCGAGAAAAGGACGCCGCGCATCCGCCTCGCGAGGGCCGAGATCGATCGTCTGCCTCCGGAATGCTATTTCTAGACGCTTTTCTTCCAGAAAACATAGAAAATCCTTAAAATCGGGGAGGAAGGCTGCTAGAAATAGCATAACGACAGCAGACGGCATCGATCCCAGCGCGCGCGGCGCGGTGTCTTTCTCGGGGCCGCAGATGGGCCACGGCCATCGACGGTTGCTATACATGTTGCACATAGAAAATTGAAAAGAAAAAACGTTGAATGAAATGACCAAAGCCAATTTTCTCAAAGTTTCTTAAGGAATCAACTAAGTCTTACTGATTTATGGGTTATGGTTATGAAGTCAAGATGTAGCCATAACGTACCCGAAACCATGTGAAAATGCCTTCCTTTTTGGCTATCCGAAACAGAGACTCAATGACATTTTTGTAATCCCGACGCTGAGTTCCGATGACGAACGACCGTCTCTTTTAAAGAAAATGACCATACCAAGTTATTAGGTATGTGAAAAAGTTTCCGCCCTCTAGCGTTAAGTAGTTATAATAGTTAATTATCCTTGCAAATGCTTTGTAAGCGCTGCTTAATTTTGTTGGTTAGACATCTGTCAATAATATTCAGTACATATTTGTTTTGAGCTGCATCTCCATCATTGTGTTTTACAGCGATAATCATGTCGAATTCGGGCCAACTAAGCATTTTTTGTCGGAGTAACCCTACCGTAACAACATAAAAACTGGGTTACGGTACGAGATGGATAGGATATTCGTGTTCAGCACCTCAAATAACCCCCCTGTACAAAGTTTTGGTGAAGAAGTTCTTGTTTGGAAATTTTGGGTCCTCAAAATGAAGTGGTGCCTTTTTGGGAAATGTCACAAAAGCCGTCAAGGAAACGCTTGAAGCGATTTGCTGGGATATGCTATCTCATGCGGCTTATTCGCCAGACTGTGTCCTGTCAGAGTACCATTTGTTTCGGTCGATGTCCCACAGGCTTTCCGAGCAGGGCTTCCGATCTTTCGAAGACGTCGAAAAAATGGTGGAGGAAAGGATCGAGTTGAGTGACGAGGTTTCCTACCGTTACGGCGTCACTCTTCTCTCAGAGATATGGAGAAAGGTTATGGCCAACGATGGCCAATACTTTGACTGATGTATCTGTTTTGTTCTTTTCTCAATAAAGGCTCAATTTTGCTCAAAAAAGGGCGGAGACTTTTTCACATACCTAATAGATGTATAATCACCATAACAGGTTGTCCAGCCGGTTCAACTTGCCCGTCATACGTCATACGGATCAGAGCTAAATCAGCAAGGGTGCCTACCAATGCTCCGCAAGCACCTGCACCAATGCCTAAACTTGCATCTTCTATGAAAGATAACGACTCGTCTTTCCTGAAAAATGGTACTGGTTTGTACGATCTGTCACTTTTTTACGGACTACCAAACAAATCATAGAAAAATCACTCGGTGAAGCTCTCAAGCATCCATGTGTGTACTCCAAGCCTAAGTAGACCCCATTGACCTGCACTCACCATTGTAAGGGGCGAAAAGCCCTTCATTTCGAATGACATGAAGCATCGCATGGAAAATTGTTTTGAATTGTCTTCGACCTTAATGTATTGACCTATTCATTTGTAACTAAACGCTCCACTCGAACCTGGTCAACTGACCGCTTTTTCCTGAGAGCTGCATTCGACTTTTCACTGGAGAATGGGATCAGCCCTGCGAGCGGATCATTTCTATCGATCCATTCCTTAATCTTCGGCAAACCCAACGTCGTCTGAAAGAATAAAGGACGAAAGTGGAGAAGTTGTGTCGAGACAAGGGTAAAAATGAGAAAAATCGTCAAAATGAGCAAAAAGAGTCAAAATGAGAGAATCACGGCCTTCAACAAATAATCATAATCCATCCTCAGTTTCCTTTCATTCTAAGTATTCAGCTTTATCGGCTTCTTCTCACACAAATCCTTCTTAATACAAGGCGATGAAAAGAAGAAAAAAGGAAGTTATGCCTGCCGTCACTGGAATCCTTGGGCCCCGTGACATGACGTGAGACAGCTATCGATTGAAAAAGGTTGCTGAAAATGGCGGGAAAACAGGGGTCTAACCGGGGCAATGGGGTCAGGGTGGGCTAAACGAGGGCAGAGTGTCGGCCATCAGTGGGCAAACCGAGGGCGAAGGAGGGAAGAGGAAGATGTGGGATAACGGTGGGCAAATGGTCTGCAAACGGTGGTTTCACCGTGGGAATGGAGAGATGGTGGGCTAACAGTGGGCAAACAGTGGGCAAACGGAGGTTCCACCGTGGGGCGGACGAGTTTTGAGGTCGCACCATGGGGAAAGAGTGGGCCCACTGTGGAAGTGAAAACAATAGCGGGCTAACGGTGGGATAAGTGAGGGCGGACACCATATTTGAGGGCCAACCGGGGGGTAACGGTGGGCCCACCATCGGTTGAGGGTCCACCATGGGATAATGGTGGGCCCACCGTGGTGAGAAAGTTCAGAGAAACTTCCCGCTGTTCCAACTGACCATGAATGGCACGCCCACAAGGGCACTCAGTTGTACAGCTGTCTTAATCCTTATCAAAAAGGCGGCGGATAGAATTTTGGCTCCATTGATGGACCAGGTGGAAACGGAAAAAAGTACTTACACAACACTGAAGTAATTACACAATACACAATGCTGTACTTACACAATACTTAAAAGGAAGGCAGTGATTTACGCCGCTTGGACAGGGATAGCAGCAAGTTATTTGGCCGAGGGGAGAACTGCTAGTTCTACGTTCGAACTTAACATGCAATCTGGAAATCGTGACTGCAACTGTCGCCGTCAACACGGGTACGCTATCTCACTAAAGGAGGCGGATGCAATTATCTGGGAAGGGATGAGCGCAAATGTGATTACAGTACGAAGAGTGAATGAGATCAATAAGATTTCAAAACAAACCATGGTTTTGACCAGCCACCTATGACAACGTTAAAACCATGCAGCGATATCATTAATGCCGTAGTTGCTACTTCCATATCACAGGAGATCTGTTAGTAACCATTTCGTTGCCTACAGTTCATGAGTGAAGAAGTAAAAACTTTCAATTCGAAGCTTCAGGTTCTCTCTCCACTCTCTTCATCATCTCATGTTGAAATCAAGCTCATAGACCTTCCTAATTCCTAATCTAAGATGGAACTACAGGAAATCATATTAAGAATTAAGAGAATTTTTGCTGTGTTATCTGACTAAGTTCATGCGACAATCGACTACTCGAAAATGGTCCCGAACTTGGGTAACTGAACCGAAATTGCGACCGTCCATCGATTCTCGAACTGCCCTGACCTTCATATCTGGAATCAGAATTCGAGCTCGTGGCGCCAAATAGATTAGGGTTTTAATATTTCTATACTTCTGTTAGCGATGCACGAGGTTGATAAACTCCTTTATTGGCCGACGTTTCGGCGACTTCGCCTTCGTCAGAGCCTGAAAGAGTCGAATCGATCTGTTAACGTACTCGGACGAACACCTCTTCAATCTAACTGCGATCCAGATTCTACCCAAAAATCACGAATAACCCCAGCGTCAGCTCACTCACCTCTTCACAAGTCCGCCGACCGGGTGATGTCTTCGACGGCCGAACACGCTGGACTTGGAAACAGTATGAGACCTTCTGCCATCAGTCATATCTCGAGTCAGATCTTACACAATGCAAGATATGGATAGAGCTCACTGGTGATGGTGGGGCACTCCTCTTTGCGGTTCATTCTCGGGTTTCTGGCATGGATCCAAAAGGCCTCAAGAGTCTTGCGTGCTGATATCTCAGTTTCTAATGGAAGAATCGTTACTTCTACTTCGTAATCGACCCCCGTCATGTATTCGCATTCGATGAGCACCTAAAGGGTTAGACGAGCGAGAACTCAGTTTCCCTTCAAGATGCTCTTTAATTCTAACGCAGAGTGGCCGTGCAGTTTCACCAATGTATTCGTCCCCACAATCTCTGCATTTGATCATGTACACAGTACAAGATTTTGTGGTTTGTGCTATCAGGCGAGCAGCTGTTTCCGTCGGTACACCTTTCCATGGCATAGAAAAATTTCAAAACCGTGACGAAACCAAAATTTGGGTGAGCCGCTATTTCAGGTCGCCGCCCTGCGACATCTGGCAGGAAAGTGGTCACTCTCTGTGCGGTGGATGACGGAGGTTCAACAATACTAATTCTGCATAACACTTGGACTGAGGTGTTGTAGCTTTGTCTTTAGAAAATATTTTATTCCATGCAAAAACACGCATTCCCAACTTGTCACCCTAATATGTAAATCATTTGAACAGAAGCAAACTTCGGGCTGCGATAACGGAGAAAAGGAACGAACTGCTTAGAGTTCTATCATGTGAAGGTTATCTTATTTCGATAATGGGCAAACAGTCTGTGTAGGAGTTAAAGAGGTGAAAACCCCGTGACTTGAAGAGATGGTGAAGAAGGAGTAACTCTGTCTGGGGAGTCAGTGAAAAGCCACTTGCAGATATCAGGAAAATTGTTCTTCTACAGGTCTTAGAGGAGGAAATTTTATCCAACTACATCACATATCTATCTAGAAGTCTTTGTGACCCTATGGTTCTCAGAAGGGTCTGCATTCTCTTAGTGACTCGTCGATACACATGTAAGGTGGGAGAGATTTGCAGTCGGACAGTTGTTGACGGGCTAAATTCCGGAAATGAGGGCCTTCACAATGAGTACGTAATAGGTCCACTACCTTCGTAGTCGTTCTTGTCGCCGTAGGGTAGCTCGTCGATGAGGTCTCTGGTCTATTTCTCCAGGAACCGTACTAGAGTATCCACCTTCAATTTTTCGGGCATCGAAGGGTTAACCATTCTGACCATGTTTTCGAATCTTCTCAGCCATGAGCTGAATTCCTGGCTTTCAGCTCCGCTGAACTGGGTAGGAGGCTTGGGTTTAAACTGCCCGAAGGCCAGCTCAAAAGATTGTGCACCGCTTACTTGGTGCGTCATGGCTCGAGATATCAATAGCGAATAGAGTACTTTGTACCTGGATCCTCGCTGGTCGATGAAATGTTGACAGTAGTAGAACCTGACTGTGCACGGGATCTTGTGACGGGCGCAATGTTGGAAGATGATGGCTCTGTCGCGGGACGGGGTTACTTGTACCTCCCTGGTGGTCTGATTGGTTCGCCTATCATGCCATTAATCGCATTTTTTTTTTCAAAGCATATGCAGAAAAGAAAACATTCCAAGAAAAATTGTAGGGCTGGAGGTGAAGATCAGATGCTCGGTTGCATGTTACAGTCTTCAAGATACTTTTTTCAGAATGATGTTTAGTTCGTGCAAAAAAGGGAAAGGAATCCTATCTTCGAGAACAACAGGCGCTCCCTCGGAAGAAGCGAGGACTTATGTGGTACACAAGGGTGTTCCTTCAGTGCAGTGAACACATTTTATTTTCACGTCACGATAAGGGCGGAGTGATGAACATAAAAGTGAGATCACAATAGGATGGACGGGAAGATGACTCGGTAGAGAAGCGAGAATGGTTGGGACTCCCTGGCCAGTGGCGAGACCCGGTCCGTCCGTGCATCCTCTCCGGATCCTCGGGACTTGGTCCATAAATACCACCCCGGCCCCTCGGTTCCCATCCAATCTCGGGCTAGATCTGAAAACATATGCATACAGTAGAATGTCACTTATGTGAGAAATGGAAATGCTTACCATATGGCTAATGGAAATCCCTCCCGCCTGGCTATTGCAAATCTCTCCCGCCTGGCTATTGCAAATCTCTCCCGCCTTTCACACACATTGCTCAACTTGGTGAAGATTAAAGACAAAGTTTCTTGCGTCGAGTGGAATAGCGTTTCTGCAGCTGCACTGGATACGTGGATCAAGTACAATTTTCGAAATCGACAACGAGTTCTTCTGTCTGCATGCTGGCAGCGTGCTGGGGATGCAAGCGGGCTGCTGCGGCGCCCCAGCGCAGCGCGACGTGACGCAGCCGCCGAAGGAAAATGCGCAATTCCTCAACTATCCAGCGGCGTATGCAGTTGCACAGCATCTTGTTTTGGCTGGACTGGTTTCGGATTGGACTCCTCGTTCGCAGAAGTTCTATAGCTGTGTCCTCGTAAGTGGAAGTTATACATGTATTTCTTCTTTTTGGTGTGTTCCCTCATTTCTTTCTTTTTGTATGTGTTTGATGTAGGTTTCTTTCCTTTCATCGATTTTGTACCTTATTTGGTAACTTATCGCTGAGCTTCTTAGCATCCGTTTTCAATGGCTCTTTTAGAATGGACGCCATGCTTTATTTGTTTGAAAGACTTGTTTTAGGAGCTGAATTTTTCGATTTTCCTGTAACATTGACAGATTTGTCTTCGGGGTAGTGCAAGTGCTGCGGTATGGGTTATAGCTAAATTTAAACTTTACTATCATTCCCTACTTACACATTATACCGTCACTGCTGCCTGTGAGGTCTCTTTTAGTCGTATAGGTTGATATAGACTGTTTCCAAAAATTCATGCACTTTGGATTCTTTGCAAATTAAGACTTTTCGGTTGTTCGGAATCTGACTATTTTGCTTAGTAAGTGCATTTCATGCCGTTCAAGCACAATAATTATCTCAAAAAAAAACACCCGTTTGAGTACCTGAATAAGCAAATTATTATAATTGACTGTTAGGAGACCCAAACAAATAGGTAGTTGAAGTAGCCGAAGTATCCACAAATTGAAGTCCTAATTATTCCAGTTTTGAAACGCTGAATTATTGAATATTTCAAACATTTTGTTTGACTAATTGGTGTTCTGTGGTCCACTTGTTTAGCACTTGAGATGTACCACTAAATACTGCGTCCACAATCGGCTGAGAACAAACCCATGGTGCTTATTGCTGCTGCTATGCTTCCCGAGAAGTACATCGCTTTTGGTCACTGTAGCCGCTGCTACAGCAGTTTTGATACGTTTCGATTGTGGTCTGACAACATCGGACGCAGCACCAGCGTGGTGCCGCCCACAATCGATATGCATCAAAACCAATGTCGCATTGGCCGCAGCGACTGAATGAGTTATACTCCTAGAAGGAGAAATGATGAATGTTATCACGCTCATATCTCTTTTCTTCTTTTTCTGTTTGTTAGCGGGTGTACGATTATCTGATATGTACCAACCGCCTGCGTGACCCGTTAGGACAGTGTAGGAGAGCTGTTGTATCCGTCTTTTTTCCTGGAAGGACAGTTCAGTCTTGATTCAAGGAACTCAACAAAGTGCTAAATTGGCTGAGGTCTTGTCTTCTGGCTGTTTTTTTTTCTCGAGTACACAAAAGCAGAAGGGCCTCAGGTCTGTCGCAGGTGATAAGTGTCCATAGCCGCGCATGCACCAGTGATGAAAATTATTAAATCATCAGTAAGTTTTAGTAGCTATACGCCACTAAAAGGCTCTGCGTTGCCATCGCCTGCGACATCGATTCCCATACTTATTGATTTTGAGCGACATATAAAGGGAGCATACCAGCTGCCTTCATTCACGTAGATGGAAAAATATCAAAGATTTTTAGAAAGGCAGCGATTTTGGGAAAGTGTCGCACTTGGTGTTCTCATCGCGCGGGGCTTCTAGTGTCTTTTTTTCTTCTACGCTTTTGCCGCTCTGCGCCTTATAGTAGGGCGTAAGATGCACCAACGCGGTGCGAGGTGGGGTGAGCTGGCTTTGATCGGGGTACGATTCTCGATGTTCGATCAGGAAATGTCGTCGTAAGGTTGTCCTTATACTCCGCCTGAAGCATAGGGCTCTTCTCACTTCTGGAGGCGTTTTTGCGGCAAAAGGAGTTGAGCCACAGAGCTCGTCGCGCAGTGACAACACCTCTATACGACCATTCCTTGCTGCAGCTGATTGGGAAACTTCCCTGAGCCGACGCGGAGAAAAAGTGAGAAAGCCGCTATCGTCGGATCCACGCCGCTGCAACGCCGCTGGCTCATGTTCAAGCTTGCGTTGCTCTTGCGGAGGCAAAATTGAAAGCCTGTTATAGCGATACGTCGCCGTGGTACGGCTGATCGCCAACATCAGCTTCTGAAGCGGTTGTCGTTCGCCAAAGCCCGCAGTCGATAGGCACTATTGCCACACTATCCAGCGACGTCGGCGGCCGATCACCAACAATGGCGAATGTCAGTCGCACACATCGACGACAGAAGGGACGCTGGACCGCCAGTGTTGATGGCCGCCCATCGGTGGCCGAAGGGAGGTGCGGTCGCCAGAGTTAGGGATTGTCCATCGCCAGTATCACTGGCCGCGACGACGCCCCACGCACAGTCAATAGGTCCAGCGTCGTCACGCCCGCCAGCATCCGCGACGCAGGGTGCTACACTCCGCATGGAGTGTAGTGGCAGAGTAAAATGAGCCGTGGGGGTGTAGGTCGTATGGCGCGATTCTCCGGGTGGCACTATAGACAGGCTGAGTCTGAGTCGCGCTGCTACCACCCGATTACGGTCATGCGTCGCGGTTTGCCCGGATCTGCCTGACGAAGCAACTCGTCCACCTATTCTCCATTATCCTACTGTGGAAAAGAGCGTTAAGAGTTGCAGATACCTCTGTCTAACGAACCTCTGAAACTAGGTTTGGTTCTATATGCGCTGAACTCTTACATAAAATTGATAGACTTTTAACGAAGTTAATCTTTGCATGCAACAAATTGACGTCTAGTGTTAAACTTTAATAGCAGTCATTCCTACCACCCCTGAAATATCCAAGAACTTTCTCAAGAAATCCACAAGTTCGGGCAATCCAATTATTCAGCAACTCGAAAAATCTACGCATTAGAATTATTTATTCAGATGTTTCAGATAGCTTCTTGGGGGTGTTCGCTCTTGGGTCTTCCGCTTGGGTGTTCAGATAAGCTTGATGTTCGAAACGTTCGTTCATCCGTATATCCTAAAAACCACTAGTGCGGCTAGTTCAACGATCTTCTCTACGGTCGAGTGATGGTTGGATGGACGAGTTGCTCCGTCAGGCAGATCTAGGCAAACCGCGACGCGTGACCGTAATCGGGTGGTAGTAGTGCGCCCCAGATTCAGCCTGTCTATAGTGCCACCCGAAGAGTCGCGCCATACGACCGCCCCCCGAGCCGTGGTTGTGAATACGGACTTTGAGACGTGCTGGGTCTGGTTTGATTATAGGACACTTACCACCCGCGCGCGTCAGGCCCCGGTGAGACAGTGGAAGAGGTCTGCTTACGGTCTTTTCTAGGAAAGACAGGTCATCTCTGACCTAATATGCCTAATAAGGCGCAGGAATGAGTTAGGGCTCCTTCTGAAGCATGTTTGACTGTTTCTTCCAAGGTTCAAAAAGGCAAAACGGCCTGACGCGACGCGTGCGGGTCGTAAGTGTCCGAAGACCGGTTTGGGTTGGCCTTGTGGCGTTTGACGAAGGGCTGATCGAGATAACAGGTACGTAAGTACAAAATGCGGATTTCTATATGCAATGATTTTACTCATACATCAAGCTAGGTAGAATTCCCAGACATATGGACTTTTGTTGGTAGCTTCAAACACATTGAAAGCATTATAGTTACATTGGAAGCACTATAGTTTTTTTTCTGCTTCATAAAGATCTACCTTTTATTGGAAGAAGAGCATTCACAAGTGCCTCAGCAACGAAAGGGATGGAAGCTTCTTTGCATCTGTTCGTTGTTGATGATGAATAATAAATTCTTGCTAATTCCAAACTCTTAAAAGCCAGGTTTGGTCAAGGCAAACCATCAAAATTTCCAAAACGCAATCGCTTCAAGAAGGGCAGTATTTTTTTGGTAAGGTTCAAATTGACTATGAGCTGCCAAGTCCTATTAGAACCACTAAAGTAAGTTACTGACAACAATAGTCAACTTGAACCATGCTTCAATCGAGAAACTGTGCAGAATGGATCAGAAGTAGTGACAACGAGATTTTGGATCACGCCGACTATCCGTTCTACAGTACAAAATCTGTCGATGGAACATTTCTCGGCAGGATAGTTAATGTGTTACCCCCGCCCCTGTGCTCACCAAGCTAAGAGATTGGGCTAGCTTTTTTTGTGGCTCGTAATGAGGGCTCCGGCTGAGCAACACTTCCAGTATTTCGAAGACAGGGAAAGGGGTAGGATGAATGGAGTGCAACAAAAAAGTCTTCTGGAGGGAAATGGCTCATAATTTGGCAGAAAGTTGGAGAATGGTTGTAACTTCCGGTATTTTTTCTTCTGTAATGGAGACTTTTCGTTTTCTCTCGGAATTATCTTGCTTTAACCAAAAAAAAAACGCATCTCATACTTTTAAACCTGATACATGTTTCGGACTGTTCTCTTACGTTCGGGACTATTTTTGGATGAGCCTGGGTCAGCATCCACTTACCCAAGCATGCAGTATGAACACAGCCCTGCGCCCAGATAGAGCTGCGATCCTAGGTTTGAGGCATCCAAAGCCAGTTCATCGCCCCCGAAACACAGCCTTTCCGGGGCGAACGCAGCTCGTGGGACGACAAAATAAGCTTTCACCTCGCGGTGTAATTGCTGTTGAAACGTGTTCGGCCTGCGTTCGTCGTCGAGGAATCTCTGAGTAACTGTTTACCCATATGCAAGAGAAGAAAATATTCGAGAACAAGAGCCATAGTCATGCTACGGGGACCGTTTCTCGCAAGTGGCTCTGTTTCTAGCCATCTACGTTTAGTCCTCGTTTCTCGGATGTATGAGAGAAAGGATATTGGATAGTTCATTATTTTGAGGAAGAAAGCAACCATCTTGTGTTTTTCTGGGGACCTCATTTTCAGATAAAAAATGTTATGATGAACACATTTATTGATGCGCTTGGGAAGTAAGCGATCGCTGTTTCCACCTTCTAGAATTTGAGGCTGTTCTCTTCGATATTCCTAGTGCTACACGTATTTTTTGAATCCAGACTCCAATTTGAGTTTTGTTGAGCCTAAAAGAGCCTTGAGGACAGGAGATGGGTGTTAAGACCTATTTGCTTGCGGGAGAACCAGTGGCGGACACTGGGGGTGGGGGGTGAAGTTACTTTACAAAACAAGTAAAAGCGTTGTGCTGGTTTGTTTCTAATTGTTTATTTCTTATTATTATCTTTTAAATAATTCTTATTGATTATTTTTTATTATAATTAATACTTCTATTCATTTTATTTCCCATCCGGGTCCCCAAACTGGCGAGACCCCACTTTTTCCCACGCCCTCCACCCTCCCTCCCGCCCCCTTTCTGCGTCCCTCACTGGGGAGAACTTATGCCAATCTGCTGCGGTAAAAATGCTCTGCAGCACTTCATTCATCGTCATGGTTCTCTTTTCTATCTGAGGCTTAAAATTGAACTGATGGTTGGAGGTCTTTCCGGTTTTGTCCGGAAGAAGAATTATTATTTTGAGCTTAGTTATACATCTTGAATAGGCGATTATGAGAAGCGATGATAATTTGTGGACAACCAAAAGTTGCATTACTGCTGAGTTGCAGTAGCCCTCTATTCTTGTAGCAGAATCCCTCTTCTTCTCACGAAATTTGTCCACGCATTTCTCATTCTGAAGGTTTTTATTCATTATTTCTTTCGAATTCACAATTATTCATTGTTTATGCTGTTGTAAAGTTTTATCTGGCTGATGCATCTCCATTTCTTTATTTGAGGTGCAGCAAACTTGCTCATCCACATTTGAATTCGTTTGCTTTTTCATACTTATCTGTTTACCTGCAAATTTCACAAATTTGCCACTCATGAGAAAGCAACTCATTGTTGTGCACAGGAACGAAGTCTGTAATCTCGTTCAAAAATGCCATGATTTTTTGCATTACCAGCAACCAATACTCTAGATCGTTTCGGAATAAAAAATGTTTAGCTTCAGGTACTTTGGACATTTTGGGCCAGTCAGCCACTGTCATCTATCCACGCTTCCCTTGATTTACATTTGTTCCTAGCGTTCAAGGTCTTGGTTTTTTTTTCAATTCCCTTCACTTATTATTCTGTCCATAATGCTACCTTTTTTGGCTTTCATCCTATTTTTGGATAGGTATATGCTCAGAACACATTCTTTTGGATTTGTATCAGCTCATGTGTCAAATCATAATATAAGTTTGTACTTGGTGATTAAATGATTATTTGCGTTAGATTCAGTTGCGTACTCATCTAATTTTCATGTATAGTCCACTCAGTTGGCAATAATTATTGGTGAAATATTACTGGAAAGGGGATCGTGGATTGAGACGTAGTTGTTTTCAATCCATATCGAGAACGCTTGATGGTGCACAACCGCACACCTTGCTTCCAGGCTGTGAATGTACCAATATTTACTCCTTACTGAGTGTCGTTTGAACCACTGGGGTCATGAGCATATGAGGGTATGATTAGTTTCACTTGCTTTGGCATGGTTCTTCATCAACAATTCTTTATAGTTAGAAAAGCCTTCAATTTATTTTTGCGTAGAAGCGAAATTATCCATTTGTTTCGCTCACATCGCGAATGCGGTATGAGCGAACTCGAAAATTCGTCCATTTCTCCGTTCTTGAGTGCTTTTACTGAAGGGCTTGCGCTCGTAGATGTGAACAAATTTAGTACTGTTGCCCCGATAAATTTGAGCTGACGAATGTTTCGTTACTGTCAATATGACAGCAGTATACGCATCACCCATGCATGTGTTTTTTTTTCTGGCCCATTGCCGAATGTTTCTAAAATGTACAGAATCCAAGACTATTTCTCAGAAGAAATGAACCCTAGGTTGATCTCGCGACGAAGAGGGAGTTGGGGGGGCGGGGGTGGGGGGGGGGGACCCCTAAGTAGTCGATCGTTTTACAAGTCGTAAACGTTCTGACTTGTTAGCTGACACTTCACGCATATTCTGATCGGCAGGTATTCGACAGGTATTACTTCTAACTTGAAGTAATTACTTTAAATAACTGTTTTTTTTTGTCAAGTTCGAACCCTTTCGCATGCAGCTTCTCATGCAAACACTGAACAATATTCGATAGGAAGTTTTTGATCCTAAACAAGGTGGTTTGGTTATGGAATCCCTCAAGAAGTGGTGATCTGCCTTCACAGTTCGCTAAAATGTCAGAAATTGTGCAACTTGTCAAGTGATCGACTACTTCGTCCTCCTTCCCTACTTCCTTTTTCCATCGCATCCCCTATTCCCTTTTCCCACGTCCTCACTACACTCATTACTGGAAAGTGATTGTCGGTATGGTCACGAGTAGTTAAGTTCTTGATGTGGCTTGTTGTATGTTCCTTCCATTTTGGGGATGTTCCATTCCCTAGGGTTCTCCACATGCCAGTAACTGCTTTACGACACACCTTATTCTCTACTATATGCAAATAAATGATAAGACTACCTAATCAAAAATACAAAAAGCTGATAGTAAAAATAGAAGAGTGGATTACTTACATGTAAGGCTCGTAAGCACGTTGGCTGCTGTTAAATGATTATAATCTTGAGTCTCTCAGTCGAAGGTATATGCATGTGAATTTAAGCACAAAATCCGAGGAACTTCAGTAACCATCACCTAAAAAGAGCTAACTCAAACTAGAGTGAGAATCGAAAGTAAGGGACTTTGCGAGATTAAGATTAGTGTCTCAAGAACATGTTATTTAGAGATGCAGTGGTCTGCTTGGGGGTGAAATAGAATTTTTGAATGAAATAGTGTACTCACTAGCTTGTCGTTTTTAACACTCCATCGTTTTCCAGTTGACTGAATATTTGCTGCTATTTGAATAGTCAAATGGTTAACGTATTTAGAAATGGACTCTTAGAATGCCCAAATGGAATATGTCCGAAAGATGACAGTTTCAATCGTTTGAATCGTGAATTCGAGCTTTTTTTTTTTTTCGATCGCTCGGCTTTGTTTTGTAGCGTATTTCACCGAGGAACATAGTTGTGAAGATATTAGAGAAAGAGAGAATGCGAGGAATAGTGCCACATTCGGAGACGCAGGCGAGAAATGTCGATCATAGGAAATGTTGTCGTTTTTGAAACGGACCATTCCATTCCACCAGGCCTTCTTGCAACCGTTTTCTGAAGGTGGTGGTACAGTGGTTCATCCTTGAAGGGCCTGTTGGTTTTCTGCGCAAAGTCGATCTCCAGTTATTTTCCAGCTTGGACACTTCAGAACGTGTTGCGAAGTATGATACTTCACGCGAATACCACATCTAGTTGCTAATCAGTTCGTGCTACCTTATTATTGTGTTTAGTTGCTAGAAAGCGAAGTGTACAAGGATAAGCTGCTATTCGATTATAGCGAAACATGTATGATTAAAATGTCTGTTCAATGCGATACTGCATCCTCTACTTCAAATTTGTTAGACGTTTCCCTGAAGCTATGGAAAGAGCGTCGTTCGTTTTTTACTTCATTTGTACAGGGGCTCATTGGCTCAAAGAATACAGTAGCTGTACAGCCAGGTGTGGTTTTCTTTTGCAATCTTTCATGTCAAACTTATTTAGCAGTTCAGATATCCGGAGGTCACTGGACTGGCTATATGCAGCGCTGCTTACGCAACACTGTGAAGTTCTTTTTTGAACGTAACTGCTGGTCCAATAAGCTTAAGGATAAAGTGGTCGACGCTAATCAATACCGTTCGTGGGATACGCCACGCATTCAACTTTATCTGAGCATCGTAGAGACACTGAATCGTATTTGTCCTATTCAGTGACTTGCGTAGGGGGTGGGGGCATCCGATGTACTGTGTCTTCGATCCGCCGTGTCTTGCCAACGCACTGCCAGCCATGGCTTGGTTAACCAGAGACGTGGTTGAACCATCGACCATACGAGCGGACAGCGGGCCTCTTACCATCACACTAGTTATCCATGTTCGTCTAATATTTTTGACAAATCAATCACCTCTACCACTGAAAATGAAGCGGATGAGGCTGTTGCGGTACTTAACGAGGACCATGGTACTTTCAGTCACTGTGGCTGATATGCATCAAAACCACTGGGGCCATAACCAGTGTGGGTTTTGATACATATCGATCGGAGCCCGGTGGCAGCGGCGACAACGCCAACGACACGCCGCCCTCAATCGATTCGCACCAAAACCAGTGTCACAGCCGCCGTTACGGGCGCGCTATATTGTTCGAGAAGTATAGCAACAGCCTGATATTTAGTAAGTAATCCAGTTCCAGCAGCGATGCATACGAACATTGAATTCTTTGAAGCAGAGCGGTAGTAATAGGTTTAAAAACGAGTGAAACGTGGTGCAGAGACCTTCATTAAAGTTCGGAGTAGCTATAGAAATGGCTCAAACCGTGAGGGTAAAAGGTCGTGAGACATAAAACACAGAATAGATCTGAATTCCTGGGTTGCTGCCTATGGAGCCGACACGCGATCTACTCTGTCGTTCACTTGCTGCGCAGTAGACGTTTGACTCGATATCGAAATGTCGACATTGAGTCAATCGAATAAATCTAACTTCCGCTCTTTTTCAAGTAGTCGTTAACATGAAGACACAGATCTTGTCGAGTTATTTTGATATTCGATATTAGCACTGACTCGGGATTCGATCCGTTCAAACAGTGAGCGCTCGGAAGTCGAATGTCTACTCGCAGTGTGTGGCGGAGCTCTCATTGTAGCGAATAGAGAAGTCATTCGAGTCTGCTCAGCGGATTTGTAGTGCTGCCTATAACATAACGTTGGTCACATTTTTGAACTGTTTATGTTTCGTTTTGGACGGGTGAGCTATCCTCTTACACTTCCGTTGCAAATCCATCAGTGCTGATGGGAACTCTTGTGCATATTTCGGTGCTTTTGTGGGGCTGGGAAGATAAAAAGAGTTGTGTGGATCTTGAGAGCACCATTGAAATCGGTTTCGAAAGCAGCCGGAACTATCCTATTCTTACCCTATATAACTCACAGGGAGACTTTTCGACAGTTTCTGCACTTGTCACTAATCCTGTACTGTGTGAGGTTTTCGTTCGCTGGTGTCAAGTTGTGCGATGTTTGTGACTTCTATTACGCGAAGGAAACGACGCAGAAACAACAGAAGGGCACTGACGACAAGGGGCATGCCTGTGCCATGCTCTGAAACTGTACTGAAGATTGATTTTTGGGAAGTTTCACTTATAATTTCTAGCAGGTTTGCTGTCTAGTGAGCAGGTCTGCTTCACGTCTGTGGCGAACGGATGCGCCGTACCTGCCTTAAGAATTGAATAAGACAAACGCGATGGGATTTCCATTGCATTTCCCACTTCATTTATTTGCTTTGTCAAATGAAATCATTTTGTTACAAACCTTACTTTAACCAGTAGCATCATTAACAGTTCTCAGAGGCGTGAGATGTGCTGGAAACAAAATTTCATTGGCCAAACAATATCGTTCGTTGTGTTGTTGATCGTTCGGTTCGGCAAGTAGAATGTTCAATACTTGTATCTGATTTTTTCAGAGTAATTTCTGCCAACGTCTGCATACAAAAGTGAGCATAGCCCGGCATAGAACTAGTCTGTTATGGAAGTACAATTATAACGTAAGTTGAATGCGTTTTGTTTTGTTTTTCTTCATTACCTCAGAATGCGGTTCGAGTTTGAAACTCGGCGGGATCTCGAAATGTGTGAGCGCTTGGAAATCCGAGTTGGAGACACAATAGATTTTGAGAACTGTCATCCATTAGAAGGAAAATAAAGTATTGGCGACAGTTAAATCCCCAACGACTTGTGTGAAATGCTCAAAAGGTCGGGAACTTAGTGGATTTGTGGCGATTCCCAGATGTTAAACGAATTAGACATGTATTAAAGCCATTTTTATGTTGGGAGTGGTTACTCTATACTATTTTCATAATTGGCATAGGGATTCAATCGAAATGACAAAAATTTTTGGAAGGTAATTTTTTTTTGCTGCTAGTTCATAGCTGGGCATGACAGCAGTAGAACATTATTGTTCGTATATTGCTTTGTCAGATAACTGAAAACGATACCTTAGTAGGTCCATCTCTGTTTCTTGGAACGGAAGCCAACTAAACAGTTGCCACCGTTTTCGACTGAAGCAAAAGTCTTTCAGAGTTATTACTGAGCTGAAAACAGTTGTCTTATGTTATAGCATAAGTCCTTTTTTCAGTATCGATTTTTCCCGTCCCATTGGCATTCTGAGGTGCTCCATACTACATATATGAAAGCGCTTATTTCATCTACAGTTAACATCATAAAGTTTCTCAGGGATATTGATTTATTCAGTCACGTAGGCCAAAGAAAAAATGCCAAGTCGAGAAAGAAACCATAATTTCTTCTTTGTATTCAGTAGGGACCAAAATGCGGAAGATGCTGTTCAAACTCATAGGCCGTGTAGGACATAAGCACGAACGAAGAGTACAAATCGAGCTCTTGAGATGACTAGACCCTTGCGATTGCCTTTTTTCATCTGAATCACCTCACTAATTTGGTACGATTGAAAACTATGACGTCCATGTTGACCACACGATTCTTCTTGAGCAATTCCCAAGCCTTTGTGAAACAAGTTTGATTGATCGAAGTGATTGGTGTCGCCGAGACCAAATGTATCTTCTATAAACTTAAATTATTTCTTGTTTTTTCCTTTCAAAAAGTAGTAGCCTCTTCTTTTTTTTATTGATTGGAAGATTGCTGCTGAGCGATTGCTTTGAGCGCAACGTCTTTTGCATAATTAGGGCAAGTCATTTGAGTAGTTTTTTTTAGTCGTCTTTTGAGCTTCAACTGAATGCCTAGAGAGACAGGTGTCGGTGATGCTGTCTTTCATAGACACACCGCTCCATTTCGTTTGCTTAGAACTAAAGAATTGTTGATTTAGGAAGAACTAATTGCAACATATTCGTAGCGCACCAAATGCGCTTTCGAATAGTATATGACAAATAGGTAAAAGATAATAAAAGGGCGAATAAAATTGCAATTGAAAAAGCGCAAGGACTTACGTTAACACCCACTAGTATCTCAGCTGCAGGTTTGACGTACTGTCAATAGCTTTAGAAGGGTTCTACACATAACTGGTGCGCACACAGCAGTGGAAGAACAATGCCGGTAACGAGGAGTGGTCTTGGAAGTGGTCCTAAAGAAATCGAAGTTCTGACGAGGACAATCATGACTGCTACATCCTGCCACATGGGACTCAAGCCTTAAAAATTTGGAAATACCAGGCATTTTCTGTTGCGCAGAGAAAGTAGGATTTTACTATCCGAATTAGCATTTCAAAAAGCACCGTATTATGACGTAGGAATCATTAGGTTGGCGTAAAAGTTTTGTCGTATTTTTTTCAAAATAAGTTGTAGTTTTTGTTTTTTTACTTCATAATTTATTCATAGTCCCCCTCAGAAGTAAGCATAACATCTATATTTGATAACGTACTCGAAGAGGATATCCTGCTTTTCTCCGCTGCAGGTATTCTACAGTTAGAGATTATAAAACATCGTGAATTAAATTCGCACACATCGCGTTTTCACTTCTGAGTCTCTCATGTGATTTTTCAGTAATAACGCAAACAATTCAAATCAGAACACTTCCTTCGCAGAAAGTGTAGAGTTCATTCTTTCCACTTTCTGCAGGAAAGGTGTAGCTTAACAGTTTGTTTTTGAAGAAACTCAGACAAGCACTTTTTGGAGCATCTTCTTCTGTTTCTTTTTTCTGGAATTCTTGCTGGGTGATCCAATTCGGGCTTCCTTTTCTGAGCGACACATTAACCATTACCTATTTCGCTTATGTTCTAAAGTGTCGCTGAAGGTCTCCCAGAAAAGCGCCGAGGATGCCCAAGGGTTCATTTTCTGCGTAGCAGCATGCCATCACATTCTCTATGAATTTTGCTGCGTGGCTGGCACCTTTACCTGCTCCAGAAGCTCTCACTTCGCATAAAAAAAATCATCAAACATGGAGACGTAAAAGTGGCGGTCTCTTTCCCCCACTAACTCCAATTCGCAATCTGCTAAATTCTGTGCACTAAGCGCCAGGGACGTGCTCATAAGCAATGGCCCCTACTAATCATAGATATCATAGCGCTTGCAAAGGTTGCATTTCGATAAACTCGTGGAAAAGAGTGAAGTGGACGAACGAATTCGACAAAACTTTTGCGCCAGGCTTATATTTTTGTTTAGATTGGAAATCATCCACGGCTGTATGGAACTTTTAAGCAAATACCCTTCTTCCGAGAACATTTCATATGGTTTCCTGGAGAGCTTGCTTGAAAATTGGCTAACAATCTAAGATGAGTCTGTTCTATTGTCACCAAATTTCGATCTAATCTCATTATGATCATTTTCAGCACTATTTTGCTCTCGAAAATGTTATTGGTGACATGTCGTTTGTTCCACTAAATCTAGAAACTTTGAGCTTTAACAATCACGTGTCAAATCATAAGCGCTTTATCTCCTAGGCAGTTTAGCGTAGGACTAATGCAGTCCCGAGGAAATGACATTTGATTTGAAAGTCATGCTTGGTTCACTTACAGAAATTGCGAGAAATTTGCTTTTAGCTGCGTAACAGTTCAACTGGATGCGAAGTCACATATCCTGTGCTGGAACAAGTAGTAATTGGCAGAATTTGGCTTTCTCACAAAAAGAAAAGCTTGTAAAATATTGGTTGTTTAGGTTATCTAACAGTAACACCCGTAACTTCATAGAGCAAGCGTGGTTATAACAGTGGATCTCAAAACCGGCGGCGGTCATCCGCTGGTTTATACTTCTTTACTAGCATTTTAGTTACTGTAGTTAAAAAAAAAGACTCATTAAGGCCAGTACTGAGGCAAATTTTCACTTCTGAGTTAAGTCATATCACGAATTATCGGTTGATTATGAATCACAGCAACGCCTAGAACAAAAAATCGTCACTGGCATAGTGCAAAATCAAGTGAGATACGTTCTCCAGTTACCTTGCGCTAGGCCCGAAAGGCCCGAGTATAGGCAAGGGGGGGGGGGGGCTGGTTGGAGACAGTACAGGGTCGCTTTCGTGCCCTAAGACGTGGGTAACGAGGGGGCTGGCGGTGCGCGGGAGTATGCACCATCTGTGGGGAACATATCTCGTGCAACCATACCTCAGCGAGGAACGTCGCCATAGTTCGCTGATATGATTTTCAGGTTAAACGATACGCCAATTAAAATAGGCTCTATTGCGCGCTTTCTTGTGGCTGGTTTTCGTACTCTATCAAACAAACTTGCGTGGCACTCACCTATCTCTCCAGGGTTTACCCACAAGTAGTCAGGGGCCGCATGTATAGCTGAGTTTCCCCCAAGGTAAACACGTTAACATCGCAGAAATTTATCCATCATTAGCACGAGCGTCAACACGCTCACTCAGGGTAATCTTTATGATACATCCAGGCCTAGGTGACACGAAGTTTTCACCATCCCACAGAACTTTGTACGAGACGTTTTCACCGCCAGGATCCGTTTTCGATCACGGTGCTCTTGGACATTTGCCTATCTCGGTCGACTAACTACTCCGTACTTGAGACTTCGAATCATGGCACTGAATTCGCTACCCACTGTCGGTTGAGAAACTCTGCAAAATATCGTTTTTGCTTTTTACAAAACGCCTATAAGTCTTCGATTGTCAACTGGAATTTGCCTGTCGAGCGCCTGGAATGTTTTGGAGAACCAATGTTCGGCGAAGCTTTAAATTGTCAGATAGTTGCCTAGAAAATTTTCCTAAAGTAGTTTTAGATAGTTGAGGTCCTTGCATAATTTCTGCTGTCAAAATCTGTCTGCACTTCTCAGTGATTTTCTCTACCGCTGCAACAACCTGTCCTCGCCGTGCCTGTGTTCATTGACCAGGGGTCTCTCCATTATTGATCGAATTTCGCTTCCTCAAGAACATTTTGTTCCAAAATGTTACATAGAAATACTAGAAGACTTCCTCCTTGCTCACCATAAGGGAGCAATTCAGATTTTGTTCAATAGAACTCGTTTATAGAACAATGTAACGTTGTATTTCGCCCTACGCGCATTTTTAGGCGATACCCATATCTTAGCTTGCTCGAAACGTTCTCATTTCTAGGAGGGCTGACGAAATTCTATGAAACTTTGCAAGCTAACATGAGATGCTTCGCCTCACGTGATCCATCTAAAATTATACATACAGAAGGACACATACAGAATTATACGGAAGTATGGAAGAGGCAGGCAAACGCCGGGAACTTTTCGGTTTCTAGTCCCCTTGTACATTTATCTAAGCAAACTTTACCCGTAATTCAATATTGTGGACCCATTTTTAGGATAAAGCAGAGTCAAAAAGAACACTCCAATTTTTTAAAATTTTTCTCTGACTTCTTATATAGCCAGCTGAATCCAGGCAAATTTTTATCAGTGCAAAAATTGGATGGAAATCCACCGGTTGCTATGCTACTCTCTTGGTTCACTCCATTTGTCTGGAATATCGGAGGAAGTTTTGAAGGATCTCACCTTTTCATTCTTTGGGAAATTCCGTGGACCTTATAGCGTCAGGATCGCGGGAGTTCCGGAAACCATGGGCGCGTTCCGCTTCCAATATCAAATCATGCCCCACCAGTCTTCCGAACCGTTTGGCTGCGTGAACATGGCGCACCAAAATAGTCTAATGAGCAGTCATCTTCGCATGACACCTGCAGAGCGCTGTTTCATATTTTGAACCAGTGAAGGGTTGCTAATTTTAGGAGCTAGCTTACTTTACCAGATGTAGAGCTAGCTTTCGAAAACGTGGATAAGACATTTGTATTGGTCTTACTTAGCTATTGATGGTCAGTTACTGACAATATCTTGGGTAACGAAATCACATTGCGCAACTTGTTTCTATCCTTTCGAATTTCTAGTGCGAGACTAGAAAACCAAGAGATTGAGCGGTCTCAGCTAACAAATGCTCCTTTTCTAGTGAAACACTTTTAAACATTTTTGAGAAGTTGCTGAAATTCTCAAAGGAAATATTTCACAGAATTTGCAACAGTTTACTTCATGATAACAGTGATAACACTTGATTTTAAAAATGTAAAAATTTTGTTCATTCCCATTTTTCACTGCATAATATTAAAAAGGCAGAAATTCATAACAAAGAAAGGAGATGTGAGCATATTCAAGGAAGTAGTGGTTTCTGTGTTTCGGGAAAAGGGCGTAAACACTGGTAGCGGCCGAAGGGAATTCAGGATTACAGTGATCCAGCGCTGCGAGACATGTACATGCAACCTGTGGCATACATCCACATCTGTCGAAGAACGGCAGAAGTGTGAGGGGGTATATATATATATATATATATATATATATATATATATATATATATATATATATATAGTAGTAGTAGTAGTGTATGT
>KN726145.1:62704-75332 GCA_000816745.1 Ancylostoma duodenale
GAGTTCTTGCCGTGTATCTTCGCGCGAGGGGAAAAATCTTCGAAAGCGCCTGCAACCAACCGCTTTGGTGGCAGCACGCAGAAGGTCCATGCAGCAAAGGCTCAGGCTGCTCCCTCGAAAGCTGCCGCCACCGTTGAGTCAAACAACGTGTCTCCTGCGGATGTGGAAAATGTCATGAAGCAGTCGCTGTTTAATGCCGTCAGCGAGCTGAAGAATTTGATACCTGATCAGCTGCAAAAGTCGGCGGCCCCGTCCCCAGCGAGTTTCCCGAAGGCTACCCCAGAATATGCAGAACTTTTGCCCGCGTCTGCTGGCAATGCACCGCGAGCTGCGAAGGCTGCTGCGGGGGATCTCCCGCCGACGGATCAGAAGAATTCCGCTGCAGTGCCATCTGTGCCGAAAGCTCTTAGAAAGGCGTATGGCTCGAAAAGCGGAACCACCATTTGCGCAGTTGGCTCTCCGTTAAACGTTCCTTCGACCAGCAATGCCGGTGTCGAGGATCAGCGTATTATCGAGAAAAAACTGTCGCTTCGAAAAAGAAGGGAGCAAATAAAAGAAAATATCGCATTTCCTATGCATGCGGAATGTTCAGTGGACATTGGAGAGAAGTCGAACCAAGCAGATGAACAAAAGGCGAAGAAAACGGTAAATGCCGTTGCAGCGGCCTTCTCGACCCAGTCCATTTCTGTTGATGAAGCTGCTAAACCAGAGGAGAATAAGGAAGTTGAAAAGGGGATCCCACAACGAACTGCGAAGGTCCCCACATCCGCTGCCGCCAATCTGCTTGCACAACTCCAACTTCCGCCCACTGTCTCGGCCAAAGTAGATAAAATAATTGCATCGGGTCAGAAGTCGAGAATGCAGAAATTGGGTGACCAGGTTGATTCATTTACTAGTTTTTCCATCTGAGGAATTTCAACTAAAATTGATGGTTTTAGCGAGCGCGTATGAAAGCGCATTTGGATCGACAAGCTGCTGGCGTGTTACCTGACGACGATGACGGTCACCTCATTTTCAAGCGGAATGACACTTTGCATGGCCGATGTTTGTTTTTCATACTGGTTTGGTGCAATTTTGTTATATTATCGGCATTGAACTAGCTGTTGCATCAACCTTTTGGGCCGTTATCTTTGGAGACTTTTAAACATATTTTCCAGGGGAACTTCGCGAAGAATTAGGAGAGGGAACGTTTGGAAGAGTAGTGAAGACTTATGATAAACAGGTAGCTAGCATTTTGGGATGTACCTTAGCAGAACGCATCTTTTTCTTTTCAGAGGGACAAAATGAGGGCGGTAAAGATCGTTCGAAACGTCCACAAGTATCGCGACGCTGCGTACCTGGAGATTAAGGTGCTAACCAAACTGAAGCAGCTCGATCCGACCGGAGCTCAGTGAGTTGCCCTCGGTATTGCGGTTTGTCTTCATAAATTTCAACAACGGGCGAGAGACGTCACATGAGCTCTCGTTCTGGTGTAGCATATCCTTTGTCCAATGAAGCTAAGCATTGATTATTGCTGTGTGTTGTGAACAAGTGGCGCAGTCGCGGTTCGACGAAGAGCTATCGATTCCAGGCAGATTCGCAGTCGTTGTAAACCGAATAATGTGATTTCTTACACGGCTCGGACTTAACAGTGTTATGAGTTCGTTCACGGTTTTCTGAAGAAATTTTCTCACGTAGTCTGATACGTGTCCATTCCGGCAGAGGTTAGACACATCCAGGAATAGTTCATGTTCTGAAAAGTGAACGCTTGAAAGTACTTCGATTTCAAAAGCTTCGGTCATTGCATGTGCTATGTGCAGCTGTGGGAAGAATGTTTAATTCGACGCATCTTGATCCAGTGTCATACTGGACCTAACGCGATGGCTAGTTGGACCTTTAAAACCTTCCGGAATAGACAGCACTTGTATTCTGATCTGCTATTATTACAGAGGGATCTGATGCCAACCTTTACTTGAATCGAAGAAATGCTATTCTATGATTTATATTGTGGATATCAGGGGAGCTCAGAGATTCCGGAGATCTTGAAAAAGAGGGATTTCCGAAGCATGGAACTTTGTGGATGGAGTTCTAATTTTGAATAGTTACATAGCTAAAGTGCAGGGCTAAAGCTGCTCAAAACGGAGTGCTAGTACCTTTTTTTTTAGCTCTCCTTATTTCTGTTCGCTGCAAGACAGTTGCTAGGCTGATCCGTTAACACAGAGCGCATCCCACTGAGCCGCAGCAAAATCTCTGTCGTAGGTCTTCTCTGTAACGGTTCTCTGTCTCCCTCCGTCGGCTATTGCCGGCTGAGACCCATCGTAATTATAGGACTGCCATAAAACTTTGCCTTCCCAAGATGTGCCGCTGGCTGGCGAATTTTTCGCTATGACAGGCAAAATCCCCATGTTTGTTTCTGTTCACTGTGGATAAGTAATTCATAGAGCAATTGAATACAAATTGTACCAGTCTGAGCTGGTGCGAGGAGTTCTGCTGTTGTTGGGATATCCGGCCGCTATATTAATGGCTACCATGATTTAAAAAAAAACAGCATATAACTGCAACTATTTAGACTGAAGAATGTACCTTGAAATAAAGGCAAGAGGTTTGATTTTGCAAGTGCATCAATTCATATTCGTTCTTATTGATAGTGGTGGAGGCACTACTCTCACGTGTGGTGTGAAGAAACGTTGATCACGAGCATCGAACCAGTGGTCTGCACATTTTTTATACCAGATTGATCTAAGAACTCCATATTATTTCCAGAGATATCACATGCACATGTATAGTAACTTTTCAAATGCCACTATCTCTTTTTTTACGCCTTAAATCATGTTGAGAACGTAGACATCTTTGAAGTGGAACTGCTAGACTGGTTAGTGTTAATTAGTGGTGATCATCTTCGTATCCTAAATCTAACAGCCCAGAACGCGTGGAAACATTTGGTAGGGAGGAAGATAGGGAGGGCCAAAATTACGGTAACAGCAGGTTTTGTTCCTTCGGGAAATTTATTTCGCTCTTAGTCGAAGCTCAACTAAGAAGTGGTTCCCATACTCCCCTACTTTTTACATGGACAGCGCTCCGTCGCGCAAGTTACATGGTGTTTTTGGTTCTGGATCAGGACTGGAGCAAAAATGAAGTTTAGGGTCCATTAGTTCCATTCAGGGACCACGTGTGGATCTCAGTCAGTTGAGTCACTAGTTTTTACGGTCTCCAAGAAATAGGCTTGCTCAAAATCCCATCAAAATTCGGATTAACTTAAAGAGCACTTCAAAAAATAGGAGGCAATTCGGACCCACTCACGTGCGGGCCACGGTAGCGACTTGAGTAAGCGTCTAAGGGCCTATGTCGCAGTTGGTTGAGGATACTTCGCGATGAGATGCTGTATTTTTGTACAATGAGAGGCAATAAACGTAAATCTTATGACATTGTTCCAAATTACACTGCGATTCTTTTTCTGTGCGTCCTTTTCTTTGTTGCCGTAATTTTAGCCCATCCTGTGCTACTCAAGAGAAATTTCCGGAATCTTCAGGGTGGCTTCCTATTATCAATAACACCGTAAGGCCGCATTTACCATTGAAGCTCTTACCATTTAGTACTAAACTTCGATGTTAGCCAGAAGGCCGAGAAGCGACTTCACTAATATCCGTAGTTCTCGAAGTTTTTCGAACTGTGAGCATTCACGTTCATGTAAAGAAGGATATAGCTAAGAAATCGTGATAAACCATTCGATTGAAGGCTATTTAAAAATGAGCAGATTGAATATTTTCTCATATTGTCTCTTCTGACTATTGGAGGAAGGGGAAGTGCAGACCAGGGTCGGGGTTTTCATACCTCGTGGACAACTGGTACTCGTATGCGCTAAGCGAACACGCCCCCGCAGAAGCCGTGGTCCATGGAAGGAGTGAGTGGTGAGGGGAGTCGTACTGCCACCCGGCTTCTACTCAAGTGCTCCCTATAGTAATGAGCTCAGAAACGGATTTTTTTTTCATTTTCACAAAAGCGTTTATACTATTGTGATCAGCGCAGTTATCATATATAAAAATATCAGAGCCGATTTTGGGGTGAGATTACGTTTGCAACAGGAGGTTAAAGAGTAAGTCATCAACCGTAGACATGCCACGACCTCTATGGTTTGAAAATAGCTGCGTTCTTCCTTTCATTTTCAATGTCTCGTAAAAAAAGGCTCTTTTTTTCGTGAATTGTGTTCTTCACTGTGGTATTTAAGCAAACTCGATCACTCCGGCGGAACTCATTCTAGTCGTACCTTCAGTTTTCTTCTATGAGGGTTGATTAAAGGTGGAAACAGGTGGCAAATTCTACGCAGATCAATCACTTGGTCACTGGAGAATCCTTAACAGGACTAGATCTGCGTGGATAAATCCTTGTAGGAAACCTTGTGTAGCGCTTTTAACTTTGTGAAATTTGCTGGTGTTCCCACAGAATCAGTTCACTCGCTGCAGTCGAGGTGTGAAACTTTTCTGAAATCGAAAACTGCCTAATTAGTGAGCTTTTGTCGTGAAACTGCGTCCTACAGAACTTAGATTGCTTCCAATCTTCTGAAAAAAGGGCTAGCTGGCGAGTTGTAGTGTGATAAGTCACCAGTGACTGCCACACACCACGATGATGTGTCAGTGGTGACAGTTGACGCAAGTGCCATTACAAAGAGGAGGTGTCCGGAGGATTAGTGAACACCTAATGTTTTTCACAAAAATAAAGCTGTTGATTTTGACTTAGTTTTAATTTTTTTTCATCAGGAGTTTTCTGATTGCTCTTTCGGCTTTTCCTTATTAGTTTTCGCCGGAAACACCACTTTTTTGTCGTTCGGTTTCAACATCCGACAGTACTGTGAAATAACTTGGACTCTATCATATCCCAAAATATTTCCTCTCCATCGGCGGACATACCTCATTGACATCCTGGACAGAATTTATGGTGCAAGGATGCAGGAAGGTCTCACCGTAGAGTTCGGAACGTTCGTTGTCTTGCTCTTGATAGCGGTGGGTAAGAAATAGCAGGCCAACCAGCAAAGCCGAAATAACATCAAAATAGCCTGTACGGATGCCGTTAACTTTCTGGACTCTTTCCCCTTAGCTTTCTGGACTTTTTTTTCAGTTTTCTTACTGCTGGTTTACGTTGTTAGCAATGTTTATTTATAGTGTTTCTCTTGCTCCAAAAGGTCACATTGTATAAGTAAGATCAACTTACTTACAAAGCAAAAAAAGTCAGAGAATTGCACATTCTGGAATGTTGATTTCGCACTCTCTGGAACCCCGCTCACTCTAGGACATTTTGAGCTGGTTCTGGCAAATTTGTGTGGTGACATCGTGGCACTTGAGAAAGAATTTACTTGAGGGGGGGGGGGGTGCTGCTGGCACGACTCCTTTTCTGTGAGTGCAGTCAGACTATCACTTCTACTGTACACTACTGACTCAAATATGGTCTAGATTTTCTTAGTGCTCTTTTGAACTGGATATTTACGGAATTTAAGTGCTCATAAAACGGTCACTGCCAGGTGTTGAAGTGATTGAGAGATTTATGAAGCTGTAATGATATCTTCAGTGTTAGGATGGCTAGTGGCTAGCTAACATTAGGGTACGGTCGAATGGCGCGATTTTTCGGGTGGCACTATGAGCAGACGGGATCTAAGCGCGCCTCCATCACCCGGCATGCTGTCTCGCGTCACGGTTTGCCTGGATCTGCCTGATAGAGCAATTCGTCCATCTAGCCATCATCCGACCGTAGAGAGGAACGTTCAGCTAGCGGTACTGGTGGTTTTTAGGGCATACTGATGAACGAATTTTTGGAGCATCAAGTTTATTTGGACACGCAAGTGAATGTACTGTAAAGACAAAAAATTTTTACAGAAGCCTGATGATTACTCCGTTCGAAAGTGAAGGTTTCTGAAACAACCGAACAAATACTTCCAATATGTAGATTTCTCAAATTGCTGAACAATTCAATTACCCGAATTTGTGGCTTTTGGATTTAAGGGCGCTAGGAATGACTCGTGTTGAAGGTCGAACGCTTGACGTCAAATTATCATATGTAGAGAATAATTTCGTCAAAACCCTATCAGTTCTCTATAAAAGTGCAGCGCATATGGAAGTGAAACCTATTTTCAAGGGTCTGTTATGTAAAAGGTACTTGCAGCTTCTTACGCTTCTTTTCCACGATAGGATAATGATGGAAAGATGGATGAGTTGCTCTGTCAGGCTGATCGAGGCTAACCACGGCGCGTGACCGTAATCCAGGTGGTAGTAGCACACCCCACATCCAGCTTGGGTATAGTGGTACCCAAAGAACCGCGCCATACGACCCACATCCCCCAATGGCTGCTGTGAACGCTGATGAAAGCTAGCACCGATCTGACAGTAATTAAGCTGCCACTATATTCCACGTGGGATGCGACACCCTGCGTCGCGGCGCGTTAGGCGAAATCGATTTTGATACATTTTGATTACCGATGGCTCGTGCAACAACGGCGCCAGCAATACTTCACCTAAAATCGGTAGCTATCGGATTCAATGTGGCTGAGTGCTATACTCCACGTGGAGTATAGCTACAGCTTTGGAGGAAAAATCTTTCTTGTGCTACCTTATGCCAAGCAACGGTTTTCCTTTTGAAGTTATACGTGGATCATGACTTCAGTTTTAATCCCTTCACGCTCATGTTGTTTTTGAAGTAATATCAGGAAGTTCCTCTGGATTTCAAAGTTTCGCATTAAATTGAAAAAGTCACAGAATTTTCTATTTCAGTAAGATCATTCAACTTGTGGAGCACTTCGACTATCATGGACACTGCTGCCTGGTCTTCAAGTTGTATGGTCTCAGCGTTTTCGATTTCCAGGTAAGAATAGCATGTAATATGGCGTCATTTCTCATATTTTCGAGTACCACAAAGATTTCTCGCTAGCGTAGGGTGGATTTCCGCCCTCACCTAATTTCACTTATTTGCAGAGAAAATATAATTTTCGACCTTATCATATAGAGGATACGCGACACATCATGTATCAGATTTGTTACGCTGTAAAATTCTTGCACGACAACAAGTTGACGCATACGGATCTGAAACCCGAGAACGTACTTTTTGTCTGCGATGATTCATACACGGAGAAAGTTGGTAACATGGTTAGTTTTCGAGAATTTTCTTCCATTTTCTTTGTGGATTTTTTCTACTTCAATTTCTGTGATAGAATTCATATGTCTTCCGGGCGTTGTTTCCTAGCTTTCATCGACCGCTGGGCTTGTTTTGCCAAAGTTGTCAACACCGCCGTGATTTTGATGGTTTGCAGACGTTTCATCGACCGAAGAACACAAATGTTCGCTTGATTGACTTAGGATCAGCAACCTTTAACAATGAACACCACTCTGCTATCATTTCTACCCGCCATTACCGTGCTCCGGAAGTTATCCTTGGTTTGTGCTTGGAACAGTAGCCGCTTGTATTCTGCTTCCGATCTAGAGAATCTAAGAAATGCAAAACGTTTTCAGATCTTGGGTGGTGGCAACCATGTGACACGTGGTCCTTGGGTTGCATTTTATACGAACTTCATCGTGGTGCAACACTATTTCGTACTCATAGTAACCGTGAACATCTGGCGATGATGGAACGTGTTTGTGGGCACATTCCTTTGAGGATGATACGCAAAACAAGGTTGACTTTGAAGCTTCCTAAAGAGTTCATCAGGGCGACAGAAATATTGCTCTGTTTTTAGTTCTGTAATCTACGTCTTCTTTATCTTGAATTTTCTGCTTATTTCAGGACAAAATATTTTCATAATGATGTACTAGATGTGACAGGAACAGATGAAAACTTCATTCGAGACACTTGCGCAAATCTTGTCGTCTGTTCTTTCTTTCATTTTTTTTTCTTTTGAAATTTATGTTTCCATTATGTGCTCATCCTTTATTGTATTTCAGAGAAAAATCGAGGACTCCGACGCTGAGGAACGTGAACTTTTCGAACTTATGCATGCTATGATGCAGTTCGAGCCAGCCGCGCGAATCACCATGTCAGAGGCTTTGCAAAGCCCTTTCTTTGATCGTCTTCCCGAAAATAAAAGGTACCTTTCTCCATATTCATCTATCTTGCACACAATATCCTTATTGTACTTCTTTTTATGAAGGATTCCCGGCCTCAGCGCGGTGTGTCCTCTGAGAAGGCCCGGCATCATGGATCCATTACATCGTAGTGCACGTGGTCACACTGTAGATTTGACAGGAGAGGGAGAAGCGGACTAAAGGTCCGTAATAGTGTGACTTTGCTACCTCCCTTATCGTTATCAAGCGACTATTGTAAACTTTCAGGGTGCCCTGTATTGCTATAAGTCGTATTGTATTTAGGGTTGCACATTTGAATTTGTTGTTCATTGATCATGATTCGGGTCTTTCTCCAGAACTTTTAATGTTTAATTGATGGTTTTACACGCATGTCGTTGAATGTTCCACCTAAGTTTAAAATGTGATTTCATGATTGGTTATATTTGGACGTTGTCGTATTTTGTTTCAAAAAGTTTCGGGGATTTCATGATTTTCTTTTCAATTTGCAAGGCAGAGAAATGTCTTTATTAATGATTGTCATGTTGGTAGCACATTGCAAGCCTATTTTGTTATGGATAATCATGCTCATTTTTGAAATTGCAGTAGTATATTTGGCTAGACGTTTGCTGATTTCGAAATAAATTTTTCGCTATTAGGCTCTTGCCGAGTTTTCCTTGCAGCTGTTTTGCAGCGACTTTCGTTCATTACTCCCATTTTATAAGATACTTCTCCTGTCGCGTTGAAAAGTCGTTGATTTTTTGCCCATTCAATGGCTTTGTGAGTGAAGAAAGGTGGCATACGCTGCTTACAAAGAGTTGTGGAAGAGAACCCAGGATCTCATCAATATCATTTTTTCGTACCCTTCTATGCATCCTCTTCTCATTTAAAGGCAGCATTCGTTGAGAGCCCCGATTCTGGATTTATCACAGATGTGGAACCAACGCGAAGAAAAATGCCTACTTGCGGAGATTTTCCAGTCGAAGTCTTGAACCTGGGTGCCCTGTCTGAACTCGCGCGCAGGACGACGCGCCAGTTTACATAAGCTCTGTCGCTTTCAGCCAAGCGCGCAGAGCATGGGATTCTTTTTGGGACCCACGAGCGCGCAAGGAGGACCACTTGTCCGCATAAATCAAGGCATTAAGAGAAGCAGCCCGATTTCTTGGATTTATCAAGTGTTTCGCGCGATTTCACTCCAAACATGGAAATTTCCACCTGTGCAACCTTTATGGGCTTTAAAGGCAATGTTTCGTCTACAAAAAGTTCTCGAAATTTTTCACGACGGGGGTCAACAGAAGGCGCTCACGGTAATACTTATAATTTCCTACATGAGTGCGTAAAACCCGTTTTTCAGCCCAATCTGAAGAATTAGGGATACCCATTTACATATCTGCCACAGCTGGTGATATCGACCACTTTGGCACGTAGCTCCTCCTTGTTACAGATGTCTCAATGGGCATCCCTATTTCCAAAAGAAAGGCTTTCGAGCGGGTTGTTCAGCTGATCACAAATTTTATACAATATTCTTTGTGAATTGCAAAGAAGGCGGGTTGCTTTGCACTTTATAAGGAAGCCTGTATACTATTGTGATCAGCTGAAGATTCTTCCCAAACAAAAATCTCGGAAACGATCCTGAGGTGAGGCACTTCCTGTTACACTTTACTGAGCAGATTACAAGTGCTCACTGAACCTACATCATTTCCGGCTGGAGCAGTTCCGTCAAGTCTCTGGTAACTAATCTCGTCACTCAGGAAATGTAACTGTTCTATCCATCATGTGGGATCTTGCTAGTAGTTTATCTTCCCGATGAGTCAACGATCAAAAGCTCACTTCTTTTGAATGAGCTTCAGCACAGCCACCTGTTCTTGAACTCATGCAACGCTAAAGCACACGATTGTTATGCTGGGCAACTGTTCAAAAAATCACGTAATGTCAGAATGTCCATGTTGGCTAGCCAACCTTCAAGACCTTAAAAGCTAACGTTTCGCTCTGTTATGCGTCCATGTATCCTTGTTTTGAAATTTGCCATGATATTCGGGACACCTCTGGATGGGAAATGTAATGGAATATATCCAGACGGAGTTAATCTAATGGCTTGGCATATTGCTAAAATCTGAACAGCAAAGAAAAAATAGACATAGCAAAGATTCGAAGAGTGCTGTTGGTGAGGTGTCCTCCAAAATTTCCAATCTTTCGTCAATGCACAAGGACCATCTCATAGATTTATGTCCTATCTTGGGCAAATCTGTTTCAAATGAAACGAACGGGAACTGCCGTGGAGGTGATGCTTCCAAGTCAACTATTCTTTTCCTCAGTCCAAACTGTGCTAAGAATGGCTGATGAAGTCGGCGAAATATTCAGCTCTCTGTTTGACGGAAGGGTTGATTGGTTAAAATCGGAAAAGTCTGAAGAAAAGCCCAATTCTAATAAATTTCCCTGTACCACGTTATGAGGGGCGTCATCGTGTGGCGCAGTGGTAAGATGCTCGCTGCGCACGCACACGATCGATGGTTCGATCCCACTCGAGGCCAACCAAGCTCCCCATACCTCCGGGGTCGGTAAATTGGTACCAGGGGAGTCTGGGAGGATGAAGCACTGATGTGACACGTCGGATGTCCCCCGCAAGTCACTGCACAAGGCACATGACCATTCAATGCCTCTACGACTTCTAGATGAAGTCGAATGCGTGGCGCATCTCACGAACGGGATTGATTAACGCCGTCCACTTTGTACTTTTTAATATTATGAGGGCAGAGCAAGATTATTTGGGCTCTTACAAGAGATCGTTATGTTTCAGGCAATATTTATCACTGAACAACGAATTCGTGTAAAAATTCGTACAGATTTTGCAACTCGAACCTTTGAAAATTCGGAGTTAAACACTTCGAGTCAGTCTTTTTTCAGGAACTCGTTCCGATATATACCTCGAATGATAGGGCATGTTTCCAAATAATAGAGAACCATCTCGGCAGTTCCTTTCTCCAGTTTTCCACCTTTACACAACTTATTTTAGAATATGCCTCATATGTAGTCGCTGACTTCAAATATATAGCCTCAAAATTAGATTTTTATAGGGAGACTGTTACAGTTTTACATGTTGTCCGGAAATAGAAGATTGGTGGGATTCTCTTGTTGGCTGGTTGGCTAATTTGGCTAATCCTTGTATGCCAAGATGAGCGGTTTACTGTGGAGTCCTGAAAAAATCGTACCAGCACAAGCACAGCGAAATCAGTTAAAAAGCCTGACTGCAAGGAATTTCTGCACTATTTAGATATAACTCTGCTAGGTTCAACAGTAACCTTCTAAAAGTGTTGTACCTCTGCGAAAAGCCAGGTTTACCTTTAAAGATGTTAACCAAAAGTCGAGTTTTACTGTGTTACACTTTTTTCACTAGATGACACCTCTAGCAACATCCATTTCAAAACCGTTCCACTTCATCTGCAATTGTTTTTGGAACGGTTTGAACTTTGAACCGATACGGGTCGCTGAACATATTAGTCCTCAAGTTAATATCCCCTCTACATATATAGTTAGATAAACGAAGATGTGATTGCCATCCGAAACATTGCACTTATCGCAAATGTTGTTGTGATAACCGCGAGCAGATCGAACTGTAACCACGCTGGGCTGCTGCTACACTCCTCGAGGAATTCGACGGTTTAGGTCGCTGCCGCGGCTGCGACACTGGCACTGGTACATATCGATTGGTCGACGACAACGGCGACAGCGGGAGCGACGCCGGCTACAATCGATTTGTACCAAAACCACTGTCGCCGTGGCTCCAGCGACCGGAGCCGCTATACTTCTCGAGGAGTGTAGCAAAAGTGTACCTAGAGTGAGACATCAATTTAATGGAGAAGGGAACAAAGAGGCGCAGCTTTTAAAAGAGAACAAGCGCGAAAAGAGGAGTGGAGGGATGTTTTATTTATTAATGTATGGTTGAGTAAAATAACTCTCATTCCATGCGTTGACTCCTCGCGATGAGAATAGAGAGGCTACCGCTTCAGTTGTCACAGTTGGAGACAAAGCTGGGAGGTTTTCTTGTTTTGAGCCAGAGTTGGGTTGAGCTGACTGCAGTGCCTTCCTCAACGTAAATAATTCGGACCACATGTTCGCGCAGTATTCCACCATATTCAGCGCAGGTCATCATGCTTCCACCATCCTTCTCTCCTTTGATCATTTCTGCCTTTGTTTTTGCACATGAGTCGATGGTAACTGACATTGTATTGCTATACCTAATCGGTTATAATATTCGTTTGCGCTGATATTCTCGCATATGCGTGCTCTGCATTTTTTCGTTTAAAAACATTCTACCAAATTGCCTTTTCCTGCATAACGTCGTTTTCATTGTGTTTCTATGTACCAGTGGTGGACGAAGGGTTGGAAACGGGGGGGGGGGTTCGTCTCCGAGAATAACGCCGAATTCCTGAAATTACTTTATAAAAAAACCTTGCATTGGTTTATTTTTAATTGTTCACTTTTTATTACTATCTTTAAAATAATTACTATTAACTGTTCAATATTTACCCTAATATTTGTTTTCCTTCCGGGTCTTTAACGGCGGAGGCTCCACTTTTTCCCACCTTCCCCCCCCCCCCCCCCCCCCCCCCCCC
>KN726145.1:81960-114061 GCA_000816745.1 Ancylostoma duodenale
GTGCGTGGGCGGGGGGGGGGGCGGGAATCACGGATGTTTTGCCGGCCACCGATCTCGCGGCCTCGTTTCGAGCTGGCACGCCCGGCTGACCCGCTTTCGATGCTTTGGTGGGGTAGGGCGGGGATGAAAACTCTTCGTCAAGAATCGCACTTATGGACCGCAATTAAGTGCGGATGCTCATCGTTTCTTAGGATTTTCACTTGTTCCACAACTACTGGTCAGCACTTTTACTTTGTGAACGCTTTTCTTCTTCTATTCTTCTTCAATTTATTGAGTGCTGGATTGAAGTCTGGACGCTGACGTGGTGCTGGATCAATTTTTTGGGGGCTGGAATTTATTGCCCACACTATTTCGTTCCTTCTAATAGTGAGTTCTCTTATGGAGAGCTAGAGATCCAACTCACTCCATATTTGGCATTATGTCCAGTGAACAATTGGGTAATACATCGAACAAAAATGATAACTATTCTTTTCTCTTTCTTCTCTTTCGACTTTTTCGCTGTGTTCGCAATTTCGTGCGTGCAAAACGGTCATACTACAAGTTGTGTGTTGTGCAGCGTCCACCCGCTCTGCTATCCCGTGGGTCCCACTTTACGGACTTCGCCCTGCTACAGTGCATCTGTGCGTCAACGTTTCGGTTTTGCGAGCATCAAAGAATGGAATAGTGGTCATCATGGCGCTTGTTTGTGGAACGACAGCCAGCGTGCTAAGGTGTGCTGTGGTAGCTGAGCAGCAGGGGTCAGCAAACGGCGCTGAGGACGGGGACCGAGTGCATCCGGGGCAGGGGTCCGGCATGGTGTCACTGCTGTTCTTCAGTCATGTCATTAATGCATATGAATGTGTCTTTCCAACTCTGCGATCAATGCCATTCGCGACGTAGACCCATTTTGGTGCCGCGTGGAAGGCCGTTCGCCTGCCGCCACTTGTGGCTGCAATTCGGCCGCCGCTCGACCTGCGATGGCCTAGATCCATCGCCTAGTTCAACTCTAAGTCTCGACTCCTGTCCCACGCAGAACTTGCTTCCTTCAACTTTTTCGGCTTACACCTGCTCTCCTCGCTTGGTAGTTTCCAGGTGTTCGCGCCTGCCAAACAAGAGGAGGATCCGTGTCAGTCTACTTGTGTTGCTCAATTAGTGGTTGACAGCCGTAAGCGATCTCGCCTGTTCTTATTCCTGTTCTTGCCCTTGACCGTTCGCGCTTCGCATGCAAAATACTTTTAGACCTCGTCCTCCGCTCCCGATTTTCAAAATCACTTTCTCAAACCAATACTACAAACTCCATTTCAAAGCGTTACAATTTTTCCTGGATTCCCCACATCACCCTGTTCCACTCTGGACACCCATCAGCCCGGGGGCATAGGCTTTACATGTTTGTCGACGGCGGCGTTAGCGAGGCACAGTTCTGATCAGTCCTTGTTCGCCTTTTTGCTGCAATTCTGCTTCATCACACATTCACTCACTTTCCCGATCTCAAGTCGCGCTTTCGCCTCTGGCGGCGTTGCGATCGCGCGTAATTCTCCGCGTCCGCGATATCTTTTTTGCGAGCATGTTTTTCAGACGAATCTATGCCATGCGAAACTGGTTGCTGGCTGTGCGCTCGGCCATTGTGGCCTACTGTCCATTAGACCTCTCCACGTTGCCAAGTCGTGCAATGCCCTCTCACAATCGTTATATTCCTGTTTGTACCTTTGTGTTCTACGCCATCACCACCGCCACTCATGATTTCGTGCAGCGTTTTACGAGAGTTTGTTATTGCTTGTTTCAGTATCGCGTGCACCTTTTGCTCGTTCCGCTTTCACATCTTCTTCGTTGGATTTGCGGATTTTCCCGCAAAAAACCCCTCCGATCAGCTGCTGGTATTGTGGTACAGGAGTTGAGCTTCAGTGCGAATTGCCGTTTTGTACTTTGAATGTCAGTTGATCAGTGCTGCCAACGGAGCAGTCGCATGCTGCTTTCTCTTCTTCTCTCTCCGGCGCTTCCGCAATTTCTCCTTGGCTACAAGCCCGTTTGTTAACACACCTTATTCGGGCTATTCCTTTGTTTTTATTCTCTCCTGCTGTCCACAGTTCACTCTTCGATTCACACTGTATTTAGCCCTATCGTCGCTTATTCACCACTTCCAAAACTAACCTTAGTGACTACAAATGTACTTTGGACGTTCAATCGTTAAGGGCTTTTATTTTATTGAGTGGCATACTCGGCTAATGAAATATTCCGCTCAGATGTTGGGAATTGAAAAGGCCGGGTCATCAGATCTTTCCTCTTCTTCTACAGAGACGTCAGCGATTTCCCCCATCAGTATGATAAGCATACCATCATCTCCGGATAAGGACAAGAAAAAAGTATGCTTTGCGCTAGTGGCGACCCCTTTTTACTTTAGGACACACAGTGGATTTCTTTTAACCTTAAACATTCTTCGTTAAGGTCGCATTTGTGCGCTACAATCCAGATATACCTCAAATCGTCACTTCTTTCAAAGGCTATCAAAAACTAATGTTTCAAGGATATAGGTATAATATTTATCAGGTAGGTGACTTTGTTCTCGTCGGCCGTGCCGGCGCCAGCCACTTAGTGCATTTGTAATACGGACAATTAGGTGATGCCAGAGCGGAATTTCAAATCATGGCGTTGTGTGTGTGCGAAGAAAATTCCTGATAATGGCTCGTGGTGTAAGTGTCGTGCAGAGACCACAATGGATGACCAGAGGGCAGTCACGAAGGGCGAGCACAACCACCCGCCCAAGCACCTGCTCGCCGAGCTCGAGTTCATCAAGGTAATGCCCGTCTTTTTGGCGTTTTTGTGCTCCATCGTGCACTGCTACACCTCTCAGCTGATATTCGGTTTATCTCGGTCTACTGGTTTCACTACTAGGCAGCTGTGCAGAACGGTCGTGTGACCATCGTGACCGTGCCGTCAGGTGACATTTCATAGCCTCGTGCCAGCACATCAGCCTGTTTCAGTCCCCAGCGAGCACTTGACAGAAGTCTGGTCAAGATGAATGTGAGCTTGACTCATGATTGATGGATCTGGGCGGCACTCTGTTTTTTTTTTGCCACTATTTGCCTGACCTAAAAGCTGCCCTTTTATAGCAGTAATTTTGCTAACCCCTCTCTGAAAGCGCTTACCTATTACTTGTTACTGCTGAGCAAATAGGTGACTATTTGAGAAGGAAGTTCTGTAAGGAGGAACGGAGTCACCTCTTGGTCCAGTTTTGCATAGATTACGGTGTACGAATATGTGCCACCCGTTTCGAGTACGGATCAAGGTCGCATATTCTCTCGTCGGCAGACTGACAATAACAGATGGGTGGGGAGAGCGCAGTGCATGATAAAGGAGCGTGAATTTGGGAACATATGCGATCAGCTGAGCTTTTCAGTCTCAACTCTTCATGGCTGCTCTGGAAAACCCGGATCTTGATGCTGCAGACCTTGTAAACCAAGCGTGTGATTACCTCAGCCACGGTGTTGGTGAGTTGTTATGTTGCCTCTATCTACAAATTCTTCCTATCCTCTGTACAATGCCTATGTTCTTTTTTAGAATTCGAAAACAAAGAGAGTTTACGTAAAAGCATCCAGTTAGCACGATCCAGGGTTGGGAAGCCTCGGAAGCCAAGAGCCCGGCCAGTGAACCCGCAGAAGAGGAAGCTGATGATGTTCGACGGATTAGATGTGACTTTAAATTCATTTCTATCTCCTACTCTTTTCACAGCTCTTCAAAGGTGAAATGTGTATTTTTCAAGGACATTTTGAAGACGGAAGAAGATGACGACTACCCTATGCAAGTAATGAACGACAACATTATGGCTAGCCTTATGAAGGTGCCCAAAACGGACAGATCGGACACGGTGCGTTGCGATGCATTCCTCCTCTTTCTCTGCTCACACGGCTGTTTGTCTATCCCGGATCTGTTGAAATCCTGAGTGAAAAGTGCAGCTAACACAATTCCTCTGGAAATTAATTTAGGGGCTTTTCAATTCCCGCTTTGTTCACGTGATAATAGCGTACTCTGCTTACTCCAAACTTTAAGTTTTTAATGCTCCAGTTTTAGTTTCCGAGGCCGTGGCGTGTCTTACTCGCTCATCTTTTGTCAACAAAGCATAGCTTTCCATAGAGACATGATTTTGTCCATTATGGGTGCTTCTGATAACTTTAAGATTACTTTTTCCGAATCCATCTAGAAGTAATTTATAAAAACATTAAAAAACAAATAAACCTTCCAAAATCAGTACATTTAATAAATTTTTTACCCAATTTTCCGATTCTTCCTCTTGAAGGAAGCAATGAAGCAAAAAAAAACTCCCCTGCACATCACATATAGGCAGGTACAGAGCTGTTATTCACTTAACGTTCAGAGGAGTGAGTGAAGGCGTGGCTAGCTTTCACGTAGACCGAAGCTCCTTAGGCGGTCAATCTGCAGGCTGCTGAAGCTTGAAGCATCTTCAAAGTTTAGTAGCATACATCTCTCGAACAGTCATCGCACGGTTTCACCTATCTTCAATCACCACACCCTCGCACGTGCTGTTCTATAGCCTTCGTGCTTGGCGATGGCACGAAAATTAAAAAAAAAACATTAAGACAGAGAAAATAGCACCTCGAACTGCACTATGTGGTACGGTTTTTGTTGCGAATTGAAAGAATTTCACGTATATCTGACACAAGGATGGCGCGGTACCTGTGGACTTACCTATTAGAGGATATTATGCTAAAGGTCAAGGATTATACCTTCAGATCAGTAGTTTTACATCAAATTCCGTTCGTCATGAGTGCATACATTACGTTTGGTGAGGCTGTTGATGAGAAAAAGGGAGAGTAATGAGTCGTATTTTTGTATAGGGCACCAATGGGTTGGTTTCTTCCATGGTTATATCTCTCGCTCATGCCTTGTTGGTGCAGTCTGTAACCAATACGTGAAGGACACCCACCCCTTATTTTAACTTTATGAGAATATCTCGTGGAATGGCTAGTAACTTTTCCATATTCTGTGTGTTTGCAAACTTTATTCCTTGATTCTCATGGATTTCGTGTGGAATGCTCCAAAAAATCATTTCCCTCCTGAATTTCTAGCAAGGATTTTTAAAGTGGTTGTCGATGTGTGTACCTATGTGTTCTAAACAGATGAAAGGAAATCTCAACAAATTCGCCATTACTTGCTTAATTTCGTTAGATGAATACACTATTTTTTCGGCGACATTAACGTTGGCTCGCTCTTGAAACCGCAACGATCATCTTCAACTCATCTGCAGATGAAGTTGCCGGTTTTGGTTATTTTATTTTGCGTGCAAACGGCCTTCTGCAGCGAATTTGACTACTCTTGCAGACATTCTTGTCGATCCGGAATACGGCGGTGAAAATTGCAGTTTCTTTTTCAGCCTTGCGACGTCGGCCTGCCTCTTTTCAACAATGGTCTTTCAATGGTGAAACCCGAGTCTCCGTTCCGTCAGACGGCTGCTGTACCTCCTCAACCTAAACCCGTAAATGACCTCCCAAATTCACTGCTCCAAGCAAACCTTCTTAATGGAATGTGAGTTGTTTCGAATGTGTACTGTCTCACTTCGTGTCGCAGTTGGCTTATTTTGAGTACAGGCCTGTTATCGTCTTATATTCACAGATCAGAGAAGTAGACATACATGTTTCCCTATAAACTCCATACAACAATCTTCATTTGAACTAAAGGGAAGGTGGTCTGTAAAATAATTGTAAGACATCTTTTTCTCCGTGTGCTTTGGAGCGTCTCCAGATTTTTGTAACAACTAGCTCATGAGCACCAGATGAGGACTAGGTTGAAATAAAAGAAGTAAACCTAAACCTCGAGTGCGTTAGCTGAACTGGTATTACTTCGGATTATACGTGTGCATCCCTAGCTGAAGCTGCAAGACGAGTATTCCGACACCTTGTTCAAGCTGCTCATTTCCCGGCCCTTTTCACTTTCACTGATCTTGTCTGGGAATGAGGGATATGGCGAGGGAAATGACGGTTAGAGTCTCGTTATGATCCCCTGTCATGTATTCTACAGAAAACTCACCTAGGTTTACGAAACGTACATTCTACAGAACGGCCTTTACATCAGCACTGAGCGAATGTTCGCAATTTTAGCTGCAATTATTGAGGATTGAGTGAGAAGTTTTCTAAGCCTCGATAAGATGTTCTGGAGGGGAAAAGTGGGAAGGAGGGGTTGCAAGGGGAGGCGAGAGGCTAGATGAGATCTTTGAATGTGGTTTGACAGACGCTCACCATCTTCATTGTTGGGAATCACCTCGTGGATAATTTTGAACGCCCTACAATTTTTGTTCTTGTTGCTCTCCATGAATGCGAGAAAGCGTGTCCACAGTGAGTGTAGCTGCTCTGAAATGGTGATGTTATTTCCAATTTGTGGTTTTTTCCCGAATTATTAAAAATTCACTATTTTCAGAGGCTGAAACTCATTACTGAGTAAAATATTCTTGTTCAGCGCGCATTGAAGAATTTCTACGCTCAAAACCAACGATTTATGTTCATTTAGGAATTGAAAGATACTCTACTTTTTGGTAGAAAGAGGTTCTGACAGTAATGTACTCTAATGGAAAATGACAAAAATCATAGAGAAAATCGCAGCTTTTTTCGAACGCGTTGCTAAAACAAAAGGAATGAGGTAAACATCCACGCTCCATAGTGAAAGGTTTAAGAGGTTTGCGTGATAATTCAAAGAAAACTCAACCACGGTAAGTCATAGTTCATGAAAGGGAAGTTGTGATCTAAGCAAGTTATGTGTAATACTATTGAGTGTGAAAATTCCAAAAATTGGGACAAGTTTTGTTGAATGAGAGCCATTTTTAGTGTATGTGTTTAGAGGTTTTTTCTTAATTTAGTGATGGTCATGACTTGCTTTATAGCTGTCATTTTCAAAAGGTTTTGTAAATTCAAAGCTCTTGTAAGGTTTATGAATAGTGGTAAATAACGCTGTGACCAGGCTTTATCCGGCAGTAAACAATGTTTACCCTAGATGAGAAAAAGTGTAAGGGCAGGAAATACATGTTGAAGGTTTCCTACTGTGCTACTTATGAGACTTTCTGTAGAGCTTTTTTTTAGAAAATGCTGGAGACAGAACCTCCTAGCTTATATGTGAAGCAGTTAGATACCATTTTTCCAACGCATAAGTCCCAAAAGTTGCTAAAATTCGGTCTTGATCATGTTTCATAAAGTTCAATCAAGCTTGGATTAGCATCCGTATGCCACTCTCGCTGATTGGTCGCGCCCATTCTACTGTCGACCCAATTGCTGAGGTCCTAGAATCAAGTCTCAAAATTGTGATTTCTTGATGCTAACCAATGTGTTGAACCCAAGAGGGCTTTTGACAGGTCAAATACGTATATTTGCGCCAGTTTTGACTAGTTGGCTCGCTTTTTTTCAACTCCATTTCCACCGATAGCTTGCTAGTCAACCACCTTGTAGTGCCCTTAGAAGTGATGAAGAAGTGCGAGGAGAGCGTGCGGTTAAACGTCACGGAATTCATAGTTCTTGGACTCAAATATTCGTACGTATTCTTCCTGAAGGATGTGAGCAGTGTACCGGGCTGACTCATCCTCTCGTCCACGCAGAATATCCATTATCCACATTGGGAAGCATTGTGTTATAGAATCACCAGCTGAATGCTGTGATGTTTTGGGTGGCGCCTAGTGGACATCATTTGCTAGTAGACATCTGAGACTCCGCCATTCTTAATTAGTTAGGTCTTTATTTATTTAAATATCCTTGACAAGTAGTATTTTAAATTGCATTGCCAGTTAAGGAAGATTATCTTTCTTACGATCACAGCTTCGATGATTTGCTTATGTCACTATCTTCCTTTGAAAATCATTGTACTGCCTTCCGTTTGTTCGCAAAAATAGGGCCATTGATTGGGAACAAACACTTTGTACGCGCAGAAAATTGCACAATACGTCAGCATTCCGCATCTTATTAATTTTTACGTTAACACAAGGATTTGGCTGGACGTGCAAAGTGCGAATAGTTTCCTTATTCTTAAAAAAAATGAGTGGAGTGCTCACAATGGTTTCTCAGCAATCTTTGTGAGCCATTCATAAATCTAGGTCCCAGTCAGTATAATTCACCAGATTTGAGTTTTTTTTTTAAAGTGATGTCTCCACATACTGACAGCTCAAGTAACTAACCCACCGTGGGGGAATTATCGATAACTTGCAGTTGAGATAGTTGAGGTTATCAAGTAAGTGCGATAACGCGAGGGCTGGTTGTCCAGAGTCAGCTGTGGTTCTCAGGATGAACTTGACCAGAGGCAGCTGTAGAGTTTCAGATGAACTATTTATCGTGCACTTTCGATTTAGTTTGTTGTGTTTCACGCAAAGTTCATGTGGAGTACCTATCAGTTCTTTCGCAATGTAGCAGTAATTTTCGCGGCATGAATTTGATGGCAAGGTCTCTATAGCTGAAAAATGTTATATTTCGACAATGTAGAAAAAGGCTATTACATGTGCACCGGTCACTTGTGTGGTTTGCCTCCATCCAAGCAGTTTTGAGCCATGGAATTCACGCTTGTAGGAGTAGGTATGTAATTGAAAAAGAAGGCTTTGACGCTTGTGGACCGAATCACTGGTGATTAGAGCACTTCTTGAAAGCTTCGCTTCCTAGAGAGGTCCAATCATGCTCATCGCTTTTCCTGGTCGAAAAATGCCGCAGCTGTGATTGACAAAGTAAATTTGAGTTTCGGGGGGTATAAAGAACGCATAAAATTCGAAAAAAGGTTGTTTCAACCATTCATGTTTATTTTAAAAAAGAGGCATTTGATTGTTCTACCCATATTCTCTTTCAGGACAGCTCCATGGTTGAGTGGTGTCGATCAAGACACGATGTCATTGTTTTGGGCGAACATTCTGAGCCCTGGTAGCATGGACGTCCTGACCACGTTTGCGGCGTTGTCCAAGCCCGTCATGGCTCCTCAACCAAAACGCGAGGTAATTTTTATTCTGAATTTAGAAGAGAATATACCACTGTTTTGGAATCGATGCATCGGGCAAGACTGCCATTTAATTCCCCATCTCTACAAGTTTAGTCAAACTCAGCATAGCAGTTCTTTCTCCGCTTTTATACTACAAGCAAAAAAGCCAGATGCTTGAATGAAAAGAAGTTTGTAGGACGTGTGCATGCATGGATTGGTAAATAATATGAAGATGTAGCTGCTGATAACCCCCCCCCCCCGCTTCTAGTAGTCGTTTCAGATTTTTTGGCTTCGATAAATGAAAAGATTGGTCTTTCATCTATCAAGGCTGAAATCTGAATTTGAATTAATTTAATAAATGAAGTTTGAGAAACTTTGACAGAGCGATACAGTCAGATTTAGACAGTAGCAAACGCTGTTGTTACCGAACCTCAAATAAAGGTACGCAGCTGAGGCTTCAGTAATACAAGTTTAGGTGACGAAACGAGAAAAGGGAAAATATCTGTATTTTCGTTACATGGGGCAAGGTCGCATCATTGGAAAAATGAGTGATTTCAGACCCATAAGTAGGATCTCCAATCCGTAGCAGCTAAGTATACGCAACGTCAAACGTGTTGATGGGTGCCAGGTAAATGGTGAATTTGGAGATGTCCCCACGTTTACCATGGGTAATCTCAGTGATGCATCCGGGCTCAGATAGTAATAGGTACATACAAGTCAGGCACAGACTAAGTTGAAATGAGCTGTGTAATCACTTCCCTCGCGTGATGCATCGGCTTTCCCACTCTGATTAACTTGTGTATTACATCGTAGATAGACTTACTCCTCAAGCCATTGTGAATCACAATCAAAATAGAATGGCCATAACCCTTGGTGCATTACCATAGTATCTTGAATATCCCATTATCCGCTGTAATCCTGGAGGATCCTCCATCTGAAATTTGATTTACTATGATTTTTTGCTATGATTTCAATGGGAGCATGTTGCTTTTTAAAGGTCTCCATGTTCCGTCGCCGTGTAGGATGAGCGTTTCCTTCAATATTGGCTTGCTTATGACTTATCTAATCTCATGTAAGATTCTACTTAGTTTGTTCACGCAGATTTGTAGTGTTATCATTGGGGAATCACTGAACTTGAGGATGACCATCACATTCCCAAAGGCGATTGAACCTCTCTATATTGACTGCCATTCTGCTTTTTCGTAACTGGAGAAGCAAACGGATGTAGCTCAATTCTCAAAGTTCCCGATGTTTTTTTTTTTTTTGCAAGGCAGAGATGGGCTTTCATACGTCAGAAATTCAGGAACATTTTGCTGGTCCACAGAAAAGAATCACAAATATCTCTTACTGGTTGACATTCCCTGTAAAACCATAAAGTTAACGGATTGAGAAGAAACGCTCCCTCTGGCGTATAATTACTGCCTTGTCGTTTGAATAAGTCGTTTGAATAAGTTGGATAGTTGTTGTTGAGGATTGAGGAAATTGCTGGAATTGCTCCCTATGCTAGGCTTCAGGATTTCTACTTTTTGGACATCTTCTGCATCTACCCAGAGGTGCTGCATGTTCACTAAAATTTTTATGGGGATCCGCTTCCATAAGATGCGGTCGACCTTCGACCTCGGATGCTCATCTCGGATGAGATAGATTTTTTAATATTGGTGCTGCCATGGCTGAGACCTTTGTGCTAGTTCTGTGCTATGCGTTCAAACTTTAAGCTGGCTCCAAAAAGAGCCCAAGTTGAAGAGACGAGGGCTCCCTTCAGCAGCGTTTACTCCTGGTTCAAGGTTTCAGTGCACGATTACGAGTGCTAAGACTGTACCAAGCAGTGGTTTCGCGGACGCTCCAGTTGTGTTCAAAAAAAGGGGACAGAAATGCTTGACTGAACTAAACGAGATGTGGGCGAGAGCATATGCATAGATATGTGGCCTATCGTTGAGGTACTTATTGAGCACTTCACTAACTTCTCCTTCTTCATGCGGCCGTTTTTCTCCAGGCAACGCAGCGCTGTAGAGTAGGCTTCTGTCTCACTGTTATCATGTTTTCGTTCTAACTAAGCTTCTCAATATGTCATCATCGGTTTTCTCGACCCCATTCTCACAGATGATCTACATATTCTTGGAAATCCTCATTTCTGTGTTTTGGAAGCGCCTGTTGCTTATCTGCGTTCTGCACGAAGGATTTGCCACAGTAAAAAGATGATTTGGCTGAGCAAAGCGGTGTGAAAGAGCCAGAATCTGTGGCTATTCAAATGCATAAGGCACGGCTAAAAATTTACAGAGACAGTCTTGAAGAAAAGAACTGCTGCTAAACCTCAATGACGCGAAGTTTGCTGCTCACATCTCACAATATGATGATGAGCTTAGTTTCTTGACCTTTAATGGGGTGAGAAAAATCGCTACGACGTCCATTGTGCCGTAAAGAAGCTGACTTCTCAGATAAAAGAAGATACTGGGAAAATGGCGAATGAGGACAGCAACATATTTTTTGTGCTTTTCAGATTCCTGTTACTGCAGTAGCGTCAAGTCGTGATAATGTTCCTCTTCAATTGAATTTTTCTTCTCCTTCGCCACCGAAAATGGATGCTTGCTGCCAAACTGTCGAGGTATGTGGACGCTTCTCTCCGATTTCTCTGTTTCTGTTCTCACATTTCCTATGCTTTTTAAGGATATCAAGGTCTCCCAATGTCTTTCATCTGGTTGCGGGTGTCGAATAGTCCGAGTTTGCTGTTGTGAAAGCAACACTTGTCACAATCGACAAGCTTTGTGTTGAGTTGCTTCTCCGAGTTTTCTCATGTGTTATAGAGCATCAAGTTTCTTTTCGTTCTTCTGTGCACTACGAATCACTTCATCATTGTATTTTGTTTCGAGCACTTTTGGCCAAACTATTGTTATTTACTTGTTCATTTCCTTTTGAGATTCCTAACGCAGGTTGTGAGTGGCAATATGATAATTCTGCAGCTCGTTCTGAGGCCTTATTTTTCGTGTCTTTGATTTACGTGAAGCCATTTAATAGTGTCTTTTATGGTGTGTCTTCATTGTTTGTGATTTGCCGTTATCCGAAACTGTTGTGATCTTTCGTGAATCTTTCATTAATTTTGAGGGCTTTTTCGTCCAGTCAGCAGTTAAATTTCTCCCAAATATCAAGTGATAGCTCAAAACCGGTAGACTCCTCGTAGGTGCTTTCAGGAGCCGTCATTCTGTTTATTTGCTTTTCACTTTCATTGTATTTCCATTCTTATATTCTGAGTTGTATTTATCTCTACGTTCTTAGAATGGTCACCTTGGCAGAGGTTTATTTTGCTGGAACCTTCGATAGCGATTATCTTGTTAAAGCTGAGGTGATCATTCAATATATGAATATCCTGAGCATTCTAGCGGGTGGTGATAGAACAATTATTATATAATAAGAGCACATTAATAAGTTGAGATGTGACATTTTGTTTTATTTATGCTGCCTCTAAAATATGTAAGTAAACTCGTGTTCTATACTAATAGATACCGTTGCAATAAATCAAGTCCTGTTTTGTCGTCTGCGCTGGTAGTGCCAGCTAATCAGCCAGCAATCTTATCAATCGTGTGGGTAGTGATGCTTGCTGCTCCAAGATTTTTTTCTTGGTAGTTTTACCTTTTGGAGGCCTGTCCTATATCGAGTATCATTTCACTGCAGCGCTTGGGAGAAGAGGGAGGATGCACAGTGATTATTGTACAGAGGAGAGTTTCCCCATGGTGGAGATGGAGATGCATACGTGGATGCATATCCCTTAACAAGGGTGCCAGTCAGGGTTCGACATGAAATAATGACAAAGTCCTCTTTGACCAAAGTTAAATCTACAAAGCTCATCTTAGCAGGCGTGCTAAGCAATCCTGCGCGAAAATTAGTGAGTAGTTTTGGCTATGGGCGTAGGCCAAGCCATCACATATTACATTTTCTAATTTTCAGTCTAAAAATCAAAAGTTATGGAGGTTCCGGGAATGTCTTCGCTTTTTAGAATAGTGCACTTCTTTCTGAATCCAGTCCTTCAAATGAAGTCGGAATTACCGAATTTGAGAGGACGTACATATTTGAAGAAGTCTCGTTGAAATAGCGGTAGAATGAACTTTTGGAGGAGATTCATTTCACTCCAAAGCTGTCACTTCGCTTCCAAAGACTTCTTCTATTCGTCTGATAAAGTGGACACTTCTGAGTCCATTCTTCCTACATTTATAATAGAATTGGAAATTACTGATTTGGGAGAGGACATTCGAAGAAGACTCCCTAAATTGTGGTGGATTAGGTTCGGAACACAACTTTTAATAGGAGCTCAAGGCAGTGTCCTAGCTACGGGTCTTGAGTAACAACTGCTGAATGCGAATTTTTTTTAGGATTGAGTACTGCGTCTAGCAGTTGCGCTCCCACATTCGGTTATATCAGTATTCATACAAAAGCAGTCGTACCTCAGATTTATTTACTCACTTATTTCATGCACTCAAGGTGCGCTGCAATAGGTCAGGACGTCATACGAAAAACAATAGCAAGGATATACACGGTAAGCGAAAAAAAACCTCAAAGTGAGAAGCTGTATGAAGAACAGTCTTCAAGTTGATTGCGAAAAACGAATACTACAGCTTCTTTCATCAATTGGGATAGGAAAGGTGTAATTGTAAGCAAGACGCATAAATTCTCAAAACGAAGTGCTTTCAATGAGATTTCAGAAACAAAAATCAGTAGTGGGAATATCTGGGCGACTGTAGGCTGAGGCAGTGTAGGTCCTACCAGCGTTGATCCATGTACTCACATCAGCTAGCAAGGTGCCCTCATTCTCGTAGGAGAGTCATAGGGGCCTGCAAGAACTTCGGCAAACGGGTGGATTCTGTCAGATACAGGAGAACTATGCATGTATTTGATTAGTTCTAATCTCGTCCGACCTTCGAATTTGTGGCGGGATCTGATCTCGTCCATAGAGGACCCGATTTCGTCCGTGCAGTGCCGAGGTTCGTTTCAAAGGCAGCAAGCACCTACGCAAAAGTTTGTCACTCAGTTTTTAGCGCGATCTTGCGTTCGAGGACTATAGATAAGTGGTCAAATTCGTCAGAACTCACGACAAAATGGTTCTCGGATGCTTGCAATTTGCTGCGTTATAGTAAGATGTCCAAGTTACGCGTGTGAGCAGAGAGTCGATAACGCTGCCTTTATTCCCAACGAATTTCTTGGCGCAACTAGATATTCGACTAAATTTTCAGCTTTTCTGAAGGAGAAAAAACACAATGGAGAAGGAAATAGAATGTTCACTGCAGAAACATACCTCAAGGAAAGGAACAAAACTTATGGCAAACTGTAAAGAGCTAACAAACAGAAATTCATACCATATTTGAAAATTTGAAAGTTCTGTGAAAAAGAAGCGAGCATACAGTCTAATAACAATAGAAAAAGCGTAAATGGGGGGGGGGGGGGGGAGAAAGTAAATGTCATCTTTGGAGAACTGACTGCGGCAGAAAACAGCTGATTAGTCTTGCGCCACAACTCACGCGCGGATACACCGATACCTCGTCTAACTTGTAATATCTTGGGAACGCTGATGCCTTCGGAGGTGAAATTGGCGTAGGATAGCTGGAACTATCGTTCAGGCTACAAAACATTTAAAATTTCGGACATGAAAAATTTTGCTGGTGCCGCCTCTGAGCGCGAAGAAGAGAACCTTTGAAAATTTTGAGCGTGGTGTCACGTATCAACCACATGGTTCTGTTTCACCGAATTTTTTTCTCATTACTCATACGCAGGCATTTTAATCGATACGTATGCAATGTGGTTATGTAACTAATTCATTCCGCAGAGTGTAAAATTAGAATTCCCAGGACTTGATGATTAAGATCTTACTTTTTAAAACGGATACATTCTGCAAGCGTCGATGAAGCTGACGAATTTGCAGCGTTGAGTGTCCATAGAAGCTCGACCGCGTTGCTTACTATCGGATAGTGCGAAATTAATTGCCGAAACGGACATTCCTGTTCAATGTCACCGCATTCTCTCAAACAATCCAGTGAAAATTGCATACCTTTACTATGAAAAAATGAGATTGAAAAAATAGCAGCTTTGGTCGTCAATTCAGAAACTTCTGACCATCTGTGCAACCCAAAAATAGCACATGTGCTGACCTGAACGGACACATGTGCCGATCCCTGCAGTAGCACTTGTCCCATTCTTGGCGCCAATGAAACCGAAGAAACTCGCCTAGGCGACCGTGAAAATCCCGGATCAGCGCCATTTCGCGTTGTGAATGGAGAGCAGAAGTCCAAATGTGTACTTTTCCAGCGCCGTTACCGAGAATTTCTCGGTCATGCCTACTCAACTTGGGGTCGAACCGGTGCCACCAATGTACTGGAGCTGGCATAGGTGCAGTCCGAGACTGAATCTGTGGAATGTACAGCAGTTTTCGTGTACTGGGGTTCTGCTCGGTCGAGTCCAGGAAAGTTCTCGTGATTTCTACTTATGTGAGGCGGCACCTGTGCCTCGAAGTTTTGGAGAAGCGACATCCTGCGACAGCGACCTTGGTTGTATTCGAGATCAAAATCGCCTGAAGAAAACTCTGCGAACCAATAGCTCACTCTCCGTTGGGAAGAAGTTCCGAGCCAAAACAATCGCGAGATTGGCGGACACCTCTGTTGCAGAGTTATCGAGTCATTACTATGATCTTGAAGTCATTACCATTACTATGACTGTTTGAAGTCATTACTATGATCAGGCGAGAATCTGCTTATCATTTGTTCGCGCCTCTATAGAAAACCACAGAAAAGAGCTAACCACGTAGAACATTCAAGCAGTACTTGAAAGATGAGGAAGCCCGACCAGCTTTTCATACAAATTTATTTGAAATTTACTCAAATTCGACAGGAGAGAAAAGTATATTTGTGCATTCCGCAAAAAGCCAATTTTTTTCGCACCAGGCTGATATTTTACGCTGCCATAGTGACTATTTGTTGCTTGGCTGGTGTTCTCCATCGTATTTGATATTTCTAAGACGAGGATTCATTATGTACCGCTGGGATTAGTCAATTAGGCAACAAAACATGGCGACATCTACATATACGTGGAACGATTCCACAGCTGTGCGTCCTCAAGTTTGCAAAATCGCCAACTTCATCCGCGCTCACTTTAGCTACATATACATAGTAGTGATAGCCACAATAGCTGGAATGTAGGGGGTTGACAGAAACACGAATTTATATAAGAGATATCGCGCCCCCGCCATTTGCAAACAAGTCTGGAGGCTTGCTTGAAGAGGCTTGTTCTGAGTTATTGGCCTATAAATTTATTTATTAGGATGTTGCAGAAATAATGCGCGTTGTCAACCTTTACTTCCGGACCCCATAACTCGCTTCGGAGTGAAGTATTTCAAGAGTGCTTAGAACCAATAAGATATATGTATATTTTCAGGTGACCATTCTTTTCGAACTGCCCCTTGAAGGATCGACGAACTCCCGGAAGGCAATTTTAGTAGGCTTATAGGATTTGAATGAATTCTCCCGGACGAAGCCGTCTAGATGTTTGAGGAAGTGGTTGTCGATAAAGGAGAAGCTTGCTGATTATGATATATGAAGCAGAGCTCCTTAGCCTAGGTGCTTCAGCCTGAGGAGTGTGCAACATGTGGATCGACGGTACTGTGTGGAAGGATGGAATCCATTTTGTAGAGCAATGTCGGGCTCACGCAGTGGGGTCTCCGGTTATTTTCATAGGCATCTCAGGAGTACTGTTCGAGTGCAAGAGAGTCCATGTTGTAATGAAACAACCAATTATTCTGCTCTGTCTATACAAAGCCTACATCATCCCAATTCTTCAACATTGTTTCCGATTTGGAACCCGACGTCTAAAAAAGATATGGAGAAAATTGAAAACTTCAAAAAACCTTCGCAAGACTACTGTTTTACCGCTCTTATCAGTTTCCCGACTACCCCCGGTCCCTCCCCAGTTATCAAGTACGTTTAAACAAGATAGGGTTAAAGTCATTATTCTTTAAAAAATAGCAGACCGATATACTGTTTGGTTTCAAGGTACTACGCGGTGAGGTTCATTGTAAACCTTCAAAATTTCGGATTTTCAGGCCTACCTGTGCTCGCAGAGCGAGTTTCAATCTGTTTGTTCGTAAATCTGGTCGTTCTCATTTCAGGTCGTGGCAGTATGCTTTCGCTAACCGAGCTTCTTCTCTACTGAACAAGCTACCTCCCAGTCTACTTACAATACAGGACTCATTGAAGCTTGAGCAAGCACTAGCTTGGCTTGATTTATTAAGCATTTTAGGTATTGACGAGGAAGAGTGAATATCTCACACTGTTAGCAGATATTTGATATCAGACAGAAGAATTACTACCTTTTTGGTATTCCTTCTGATTTTAGACTTTCTCGTTCTTTTCATTTCTTCTCTATAATCTTAGCTATATCCTTTCCATCAAATGCTGATGCTGTTTGCGTCCTTTTCACCTGTTAGTTAACTAATTCTTCTTATCTATCGTGGGGAACTTCGGGGTCGTAGAATTTCCCTAGAAATCTGGCAGATGTTAGGCCTGCTAAACTAGAAATCAGCAAGTAGGCACGCTTTTCACACAAGACGTAGTGTTTGGAAAAGTAATATAATAATATAACTGATCGTGTGCATGCTTCCATCCAGAAGTAAATCCTGCACTGGATTGGTAGGGGTGGGGAATACCTAACATCCGAAAATTCAGTGAAGGATTTTCTGCGCATGCCATTCGCTCGTGGAAAGTGGCGTTGTCCCTAGTGCCATTCACCTGCACACCCTAGGAAGTCATGGAAATGGAGCAAATGCTTTTTCTGTCGCGGAAAGGGTGGTGATCTACGTTTGTGGGCTTGACTTGACCAAAGCACTCATATTAGTGGTCTGTCTATGCGTCATTGTCTACTTATCTCAACTCATGTCTACTTATCTCAACTCACCCAGAAGTCCCTCTACCATGTTACTGATTAGTGCTTAATCATGAACGTTTCATTTGTAAGCGCACCTCTGGTGCGATAAATAAATAAATAAATAAATAAATAAATAAATAAATAAATAAATAAATAAATAAATGTGCGACCAATGAATCATTGTCTGAGTAAAACTGTCAACTCCTTTTATCACTCACTCATACAATACATACATACAACTTTTAAAAAATACAATAGTCACTTTTACTAAGTCCCTCGTTGTAGCTTAGAAAGTTTCGCTGAAAAGGAGCAGAAAGAATGTGGTCATGGTGACGTTGAGTCACCAGGAACTGAAAACTCTTGGTTTTGTCATTTTGCTACTTAACAATTTCACATCTACTACGTATAGAAAGGAACAAATGTGTTTTTCGGAAAGTATGAAGGTCTATCGATAACTAATCCATCGATAATCACCAATCGACATGTTACATAATAAACCATAACGGTTTACATGTAATGAGTCTGCAGCTATAAGTTCCCGGTCAAACAATTGTTTACTATAATCCAGTTTATTGAAGAGAACTGTATAGCTTGTTCTTTTGACACTCCAAATGGCACAATACAATACAGTCTTGCAATTTAAATATTTACCATTAGCCAATTGGTTCTGGCCATTCGCCGTACGAGCTCCAGACTTTAGTCATAGTCTCTTGCTTCATGTCAATATGATCAGTAGCCGATCCAAGCGACATTAATGCAGTCGAGAGCTCACTGCCAACGTTGGAGCCTGGGTGTAGGATGGATCGTAGTGTAGCGCAGTGGACATGGATGATGTAGCCATGGTAAGTGCAGCGAAATCCAGACGATGTGTCCGCACCCACCATAGCATCCATTTATATAACTTAGATTACGCGCCAGTTGTTCTTGGTTAGCCATGCCTTAGGCAAAGTGGCGTGAAATTCAAAAAGGTTGGCGGAATGTAAGCACTGCGCTTTGAGCGAGACTTGGTAGTAGATCAATCTATACTTATCTAGGTATAGGGTGAAACTAGAAACTAGCCATTTTCATGTATTGTAATAACTTTCAGCTACACAAGTAGTGTTTACGGTCTCAGACATTCGGGCGTTTGGAGTTGGAGCACCGGTGAACCCGCCCACTTTTGGCCGATGCAGGCTTCCAGCAGGTATTCCGTAAATCGTAATTTCCCAAAACCGTCGTGAATCGGAAGTGGTAACTGGGCCTTTAAAGGTACCATTCACGGGAATTTTTGTGTTGGAGATTTGTTGAAGACCGATCTGTGCCTGACTCTGTTTGAATTGCATACCCAGAATTGCAGACCCGGGCGTGCCCAGAATTCGGTGAGGAACCCCTGACTGATCTGCAGAGAACAGCTAAAATAGAAGTTGTGGAAAGGTTCCCTACACTGTAGGATGACTGTCTGGATTACAAAGACATGCATGGAAGAAATGAGTCGTAGCGGCGCATTATTACCGACCTAGAAGCACGCTTCTACAGACGGTTTAGCAGTAAGCAATTCTCCCGTTTTAAATCGCTAAAATCCAACTGCATTCTACAATTATTGGAGACGTGCTACAAAGCACGTTTAAAAATTTACGGGACACATTCGTGAGAAAGCAGCGGAAGCACAAGGCAGCGGTCACACGAACTTCAAGAGCTGCAGCGGAGACACTAGGGAGAATAATTTTGCGGCCATTCAACGACTCCTTGAAATACTTAGCGTCCTGCAATGACGCCGGGTAGATATCCCGACGTTTTTGTCAAATACGGTATTCCAATTTGTTTTTGTCACATACGGTACTCCAATTTTTTTTGTCAAATACGGTATTCCAATCGATATCATTGCTGCGCTAGGCATAAAAAATGATGAAAATGTAGGAATTGATGAGGGAGGTGAGGCCACCTCGCACTGCAGGATTGGCTTATATTTGTTCCGGCTACATACTTCAATCGCGAATTCGTTACGAGTCAAACTGCGATGTAGGAGGAGTCATTCTGAATGTTACTACCCCATTCTGATCACCAGTTCGGTGGGCGTGTTCAGAGTTTCTTGTATTTGAGGATTGAAAATTTTTCAGAACTCCTAAATGCGCCATGCAGTGATGAGGACCGGTTTGAAGGCTTAGGTAATAAGTTGCTTCCTTAATGACTGCTTCTCGATTATTGTCATCTTTGCTTAGGGGGCCACCTAAGGGCGAGGCTCAGAGTTGGACAGGCTTGACACACTACAGGCCAAAATTTCCACGCAGAAGGTCTGCGAGTTGTAGGTGAAGCTCTCTTGAGCTGTTCAGGCCGCCAAGTCTGGTCAATCAGAAGAATGAGCTATAGTGTTCTCTCCTTTTCGCAAACAGTTTTATTATTCAATAATCCTAAATATATGTGCTGACCAACATAAGAACACTCATTAAGTCAGCAGTCAGGGTACGCCTTCACGTAGGGCAAAGTAGTTAGTCAGACTTAATCGCTGTTGTTGCCCCTCGCACCTCTGAAGCGTCCTTGTCATTCTGTTGTGTTCGGTAAGTCCTACTGCTTTCAAAGGTGGAAACCTCGTGAGGATCTCCTAGGCAGGAACTTCTTGTACAAGACCTGAACTTTTTATTTACTAGCTTATCTTGTTTGAGTATAGAGGAGAGTAACTATAGGCGTTGCTATAGATAGCTTCATGTTATCGGGCGTCAGAATCCCGAAGACATCTTCAACTCTGCGGCGAACTCTGAAATGATCATTTCAAAATTGTGTAATAGGTACTAGGTACTATGCGTACGATGAAAAACATTTGTTGAAGTGTGATTTTCGTTCGTCTGCTTTGGCTTCTATCTGCATAAAAGAACCTTGGATCCATCCCGTCTGACCAAATGCAACATCTGCTAGTATATAAGAATCCACAATCCCTTGATTACCTAGAGGAGCCGGTCGCGGAAATTTTTCCCAATAAGCTTCTAGAAACGTGTTGACAGATGATGTTCGAAAAGGTCCTAAACGCAATCTAATTCTAATCTTAATTTATCTTCTTTTGTGTTATTCTCTAATTCATACCTGAGTCGGATATTCGACCCTGGCCCCCGCAGTCCACCAACGTTATTCTATAACATGTGTCAACCACAATCAACGCCACTATGGAGTATGTTCCTTTGAAGTTGTAGTGCGAAATTCCGCTATTGGCAGGAACCTAAATGGAAACAATCGAATAAAATAGAGACGGACTAGCAACCGCTGACACTGATAATACACTTGAAGTGTTTGCCATCAAGAGGCTCGACACCTTTTGGATATCTCCAGAGAAGGAGAGAGAGATAGAGAGTCAAACCCCACGGCGCTCTCCCTCCAGATCTCCGCTACAGGGTCTGGGAAAGCCTCATTCCAAAAATTTGAAAATTCTTATCTTATCTAGTATCTTATGACAATTTCTTCCTTTTTCATTTACCTGCCACGATTGCCCGCCAGGTTTCATATACGACTGCCGCCACTGTCGATCGACCAAGGTTGAAGTTGTGTGAATAACGTGCGAAGGAGGAGCCATGGCCGAGATATCTGCGCACGTTCAGTGTTCTATCGCGAAATCGTTAAAGGCTGCACCCCTCAAAATCCTCATGTGTGCAATTTGATTAGATTTGGGGGTTTTTGGGGGTATAGAACTCATATCTGGTGAAGAAATGGCGTGAAACACCCGAGAAAGCCCAGAAACGAAGCGTTGTTTTCCGCGCGTTTGAATGCGTGGACAAGCATTCCGGCGGCGTCCTGCTCGCGCAGATTGGTCCTCTAACTAACATATCAATCACAAAATCTTCCAAAAAAGAAGAAATCTCCTGTGTCATGGGTGGAACCTTCATATCACGAAGAGATGCTGCAGTGTATGCGGCCGAAATTTAAGAAAAGGAGCGAAACGAGGAAGCAAGCACATCCAGTCCACGCCTCAAAATGCACATGAACGTCCCACAAAGTAAAACGCGTAAAGCGAATCTTCAAAATAACAAATAATTGACGTCAAAGCAGAAGCAAACTCAAAATCAAACCAATTTAGCAAATCCGCTGAAAACTAAGCAATTTTAGGGGTGAACTGAACTCCGTCCACTACTCCTCGACAGTTTCTCACAGCTGCGGCTGTAATCTGAAAAGAGAAGAAAAACATTACCAACCTGCAATCTAATGAATCCTGATTGCGGTCAAATTCTTACATGACAACGACGCGCCAAGCTACAAGCGCATGCGTTTAAGTGCGTTAACTGGCCCGACGAACCGTCTAAGGCACTAGCCGGCCGGGCGTGCACGTGACGGCAAATCGCCGTTCTCTGCAGGTAGGTCATGACAGTTTGTGTTCGTTCTACATTTAGGATGTGGGCCGCACCTACTTTACGACCCGTACCTCAGCTCCGAGTTGAGGATTTCAACTCGTGCATCCATTAAGTTTGTTAGAGTAAATGATGACAATTCACCTGAGGCTGACAGCCAGCCGATGACTGGGGGATATTGGTGCCAAATGTGTGGGAGCATGACAGAACCTAGTCGCCAACCTTCCCAGAAGACCTCCGAGCTCGTCTACGTACAAGCGTATGTAGGTGTGGAATACTTCGTTATCCAAGGCAACCAAGTACGTATCAAATGTTAGGAAGCGCAATTCCGTGTTGACGAAGTGAGCGGGCCGCACGTGGTACTTCCGTCGATTCTGGCCCCAGCGCAGCCAACAGAACTAGTGCGTACCGCCGACAGAGCGTCCTTTTGAAATGCATCCATATAAACTTGTATTTTCAAATGATTAAACTAAAAGTATGACCCTATGATTTCTAATAACTCAACTATTGTTATTGAAGACTGAACATTGTTACTTTTACTAGTTCGATGGAAGATTTGTGAGGATTTGAGAAGAGGACAAATGTATACTGTTACATAGCTCAGGGAGTGCCTAAGCGGGGACTTTCTCTACAATTACGACCGCAGCTGCATCGGCTGGCCGATCGGCTGCGGTCGTAATTGCGAGACAATAGCGGAACATTGAAATGGTAGGAATCACACCACATAGATTCTAGAACTTACGGAAAAAGGTGTAAAAAATAGATCAAATAGGTCGATCGGCTGACCGATATCACTCTGGTCATAAGTGCAGACATAGTTTCCCCTAGGCACTCCCTGCCCTAACAGATTATATCTGTTATCTGTTAGTTTTTTTGTAGGATTCATTGATTATTGAATTGTTTATTGTTCTTATCGTCTGTCGGTTTCTGTAGAACGTCTATCTTTTGCAAGACTATTTCTAGTTTTCAGTCTTATGACCGACAAAGAGTGTTTTAGTTGGGTTCATTCTCATACCTAGGAGAGTAATAAATGTTTTCTGAAATTCTTCTGCGAACTTAGCGATTAAGTGATGAGTGGAGATCAGCTTCAGCAATTAATTGATGAGTGGAGAATAGCTTACCCTCTGTATCGTCCACAAGTCAGTCGACGTCTCAGCAACCTCATGGCTCTCCTTGCAGCTCGTAAACTCATTGGGTGTGTCATCTGGAGTGTTCATTTTAGATTTTTAGGCGTTTGGAGAACAAAATTGTCCAACGCGTGGGCGCTTGTTGCGTTTTGGGCACGTATGACCATAATAGAGGGTTTTTTCTCGTTGGTTTGCAAGGTACATAGATTTAAGGTTGGTCGTTGAGTTGACAGTTAGATTCTCCAGCGAACATGAACATATATTGAGAAACAATTTAACAAGCACTACATTCCGCAGTTTTCTGACAACACCAGTTTCGAACGGATTACAATTAACTTCATTATCGAATTTCGTTTCGACCGTCGCTCTGACTCATGTTGTTTCTGCTGGTGATTATTTTTTCTTTAGTCAGTTTTCCCTTTTCTCTCACCTGCAGGAAGAGTGAGCTTAACGTTTGCCTCACAAGAGAAGCATAATATCCTTTAAAACCGAAGATCTGTATGTATACAGCCGAGTATTGTACGGATGTTCTACATTTTCCTATGCTAGTTGGTCTACAGGACTTCAATATGTTTTGAAGAAGAAACAGTCCTTATCATTTTCAGCATCACAAAACTTGAATTGATTTGAAATTCATAGATATCAATATAAACAAATATAAGTATACAAATACCCAAAACTCCAAGGCTTCGAGGAACAAATCACTAAAGCACGTATAACTAAACGAAAGCGCGATGATTTCTGATTCTTAGCGACTGCTGCAGAAGAGACTCGGGATTGCAAATAACGATGTAATGAATTTTTTTAGAGATTTTCCATCATCAGTTGTGAACGATTAGCATGAATATATCCACATCCGAGGAGAATGGTCTCAAACAGGAGGAAAAGATCTAGACTATCGATTGTCCCGAGCGTTGATGCAGCGGTTGCATAACTGGGCTTTAACACGATTATACTTGTCTGAGCACACCAAAATTCAAAACAAATCAAAATGAGTGCTGTAAGAAGCTCATAAACACAGGAGGAGCCGCGTGCACAGAAAAAAATTCATTGAAAGTACGTGAATGCCACGATTCCATAAAAGTGTGCAATTTGTCGTTCGTGAAACAGGGCTGTCCAGCGGTTTATCGCATCGCATGATGTCGTGCCAACAACGCCTGACGACATCGCGGTCACCAAGCATGCCTTTTTTCCAAGACAACCAAGTAGAATCGGCCAGAGAACACAGCTGTCCCTTGATATTTAGTGCTGATTGAAAAACACTGTTCGATAATTGGATGCCTCAAGGACTGAGTGCAGGTAAAATAATTGCAGCCTCAAAATGTTATCTTCTCTTGTTCTCCACAGCGAGGGCAAATCATTCACTGATGAACTACTTGTAAGGTGTGACCACAATTGTACCGTATACGGCAATGTGTGACGACTGGTGGCTGGAACATGGGAGTTTTCAAGCAGATGTGACTAGATCAGAAATATTGAGACAAATCGTGAAAATAATTTGAAATTTGGGAATACGAGAAATAAGGAAAAAATCACCTTCTGCACCTCTTTAGAAGCCACTGTCTCCGTGACTGACATTAAAATCCACCGTATACGCGCGCGTTGCTGGAACCCGGCTGGAGAGATTCCTCTTGGCGCGGATACAGTGGCTTCTTTTCACTATTATTCACTATTGTACCCTTATATTCTTCAACCGCTAGCTAGTATTCAAGTTTTAGGCGCTACTTGGATAGTTTCGTCCTAAAAATAGCAAAGTCGAAAATTTTGCCCAAATATTCCCATCTCACACTTATTCGATGCACTCACTGATCATGACCGCCATAGATCAAAACAAGCAGATCGATGTGGTTTATTTCGATTTCTCCAGGGCGTTTGATAAAGTTCCTAGGACAAAGCTTGAAAAGATGGAAATGGTTGGCATCCATCCTCGCCTTTGTTGGTGGATCTATAAACCGAACATACCAAGTGAGACTGGGCCACGAACTATCCTCGGTTCGTCATGCTACAAGCGGAGTACCGCAGGGTGGGGTTCTTTCTCCTCTAATATTCCTTATATACACTTTTGAACTCCCAGACTGCATCAAATCCCTAGATGTCTCGTGTAAAATGTACGCTGACGATCTAAAAGCCTATAGAACTATTGAATCTGAAAATGACCAATTGAAACTGCAAGCTGTCGTGTCCTATATGGAGGAATGGGCGCAAAAATGGGAACTACCAATATCTACCGAAAAGACACTTTTTCTTACACTTGGAAATAAGAAATATAACTCTACTTACTACCTCAATGGCACACATTTAACATTGGTCAAGAAGGTGCGCGACTTAGGCATCATCCTAACGGATAAATTTAGTTTTGATAATCATTATAAACCCTTGGTTAAGAAGGCAACCTTCAGAATATACAATCTTTTCAAAGCACTGAAAACAAAGGATCTAAAAGTACTCATAAAAGCTTATAAAACTTATGTGCGACCCATAATGGAATGCGGAACAACAGTTTTTAGTCCATACAAGCGCAAGGATATCGACCTCTTGGAAAGTGTGCAAAACAGCTTTACCCGAAAGCTAGTTATGAGATGTTGTGAAGTAGGATACTCTCTGGTTCCAAACTGGGATGACCGAAACAAGCAGCTAGGACTTAGGACTCTTTCCAAAGGAAGAAAAAGGAATGATCTCATAATGATGTTTAAAATATTGACTGGTAGAACATCCTTGAACATTAGCAATTTTTTCACATTAGTTCCGTCTCGTACTCCAGCACGGAAATTGACTCTCCAGGATTCAGCTGCTAGAACTACGCTTAGATCCATTTTCTTCTCTAAGAGGGTTCTACCAACGTTTAGGAAATCACTCAGGGAAAACGTGCTTTGCTTATCTCTTAACTCTTTCAAAACATTTCTTGAAAAGCGACCGAACTATCTCTAGTAATGTTGTTTTTTTTCTTTAATTATACAAGTTTTAAATGCCCTTCAGATTTGTCTCTTATTTTTCTTCGTGGTTGTTTTCTGAGTTGCATTTTTGCACTTCTGCATTCTGTTTAGTATTTGTGGTCTTGGATTGTGTTTTATACGAGGGTTCGTCCCCCGTCTCCAAATAAATAAATAAATAAGTACTAGTGAACACAAACCAATGCCTCCTCGCCAGGAGGGATTCGGGCTAGCCGGGTCCTAGTAACGCGCCCATACGGTGGATTTTAATAATGCGAGTCAGGAAGACAGTGGCTTCTCATCTCTTTATGACAAGCTTTTCCCTTCTCTTTCAAAGAGTAAACTAATGTCCACGTGATCGGCCAAGACCATTGCAATATAATTAGCTATCAGTAAGGGTGGTACAGATGACAACACCTTTTTGAGCAAGATCAATGTTCTGACCTGTTGCTAGCCCACATTACCTCAGGTGATGTTTTGGGGTATGAAAAGTTACACAACTGTTCGGATTGCCTATAGGAATGATATACGAGGTCAATGACGACATATCTCAGTATATAAGCTAGTTGTATGGTTTTTCTTCACCGTCTTCTCGGAGATAAATGCTAAATACAGCGTTGTTTTTTTTTGCTTCCTTGAAAAATACCACTCCCAACGTTGTCCCTGTTCGAGATATTGTAGGCAGTGCAGAGGTTGGAAAAACAGCTAAGGTAAATTAGCATGGAAGAAGCCACAAGGCGGAAGTAAGTCACATTTATTCACTTTTAGCATAATGAGAAAATTCATCCACAAATCCATGAATTCCAGATCCTCTACGTTGGTTCTAGAGAAGGAAAAATGCACCAAGTCCTAGTAAGTGGTGAGCCAAACGATGTCAATTCCAAGGTTCCACGAAAAATTCCCCCATATTCGGCTGAAAACCATTAATCCAAATCTTTCAGTAAACGTGCTTCCGACTCACCTCTCCTCGAAAACTTAGTGAGAGATGGGTACAAAATCATGAAGGAGTTGGTCACCCAGATAGGGGAGGTAAGGTCCGAAATGGTGCCTCGCAACTTTCAAGAAAAATCACGTCGTTGGCAAGAAGAAATGAAGCGGTGCTGAAAGAGAATATAGTGCTCAATAGAGAAATTCTGAAGAGACTTCCTTCTACGCAAGAAGTCACCACGACCAATGGTATTTTGTTTCTTTTAGTTCCCCGCCACATTCCTATACTTACGTTCTACAGAGCGAAGTAGAGCAGCTGAGGGCCCTACGAACTGGAAATGTCAACAAATTTGCTTTGGACTTGGAGACAGCTGTTTACGGCGATCATCCGGACATTTACTTGCACGTCAAAAACAGATCTGCCACAGCAGACCGCCTAAAACTCATAGAAAATGTAATCAATTGTTTAATTTGATCATGATTTGATTCCAACCATATCTGCCGAACAAATGGTTCTTATAGTGCATCTATAGGTTTTACCACGTGCCCATCGAGGGGAGAAAAAACACATGGAGGGCTGTTAAAGTCGCCCTGAACTCGAGAGCTCGTTACCGTCTACTAGAAGCTACTACTACTCGGAGCTAGAAGAAAAGAAGGAATAGTAAACAGCAAGTTACCATCACATAGGATAAGCGAAGCAAGGAAGTCGGCTTTAGGTGATTGATCGAAAACAAGTTTGGATGAATACGGTTTTGATGTCAGTGATGAGGATGGATTCATTAGTTTCAGAGATTTTATGTGAACATGTGAAGCTAAATAGGTTTTTATTTGCTCAAGTAGTTACAATTGAGCACTCTACTATTTGTACCAGAATATGATATCTCTACCTCACTTTTATTTGCAATAAATGACAAAAGCCATAATTTTGCAGGTCTCATCTGAATATTCGTAAGTTAGCTTCAAAGACATGTCGGTTGCCTGCTGCATTGTCGATTTATTTGTATGGAGCTGACCTGGATGCTTCAGACAGGTAGCAAATAGCGTGGGGCTGCCTTGCCTAGGCAATATATTCTCGTTGTCACCACGCAACCAACGTCTACAGTGGCACGGCCACGGCGGACGACGACGCGCAGCCGCCGCGCAATATAGCCGCGACGGTGCTGCCGGCGGCGTGGCTGGCATTTTGCCAGCCTTGCCAGCCGGCCGATTTATCGAGTACTTTGTTGTCGGCGAATTTTCGCTCTTTTTGTTCGTTTTTTTTCCTCAGGTTTTTCCTATTTTCTTTTCTATCTCGTTGATGTTTCACGTATTCCAAGACAGGAGGGATGGCGAACTAATATCACTTTATAGTGGAAGCCATTTGTGTTTATGAATACATGTTTGCTGGTATCAGGTCACGATGCAAAACAAAAATACACATAAAGATTTCAATCCATCTTCTACAGAAGGCAAGATCTGAGCGATTGTCTCAGCCGCTTCGGACCCGTTAAAAATTGCATTCTGTATAAGAATGAACACTGCACTAAGAAATGGGTTTGTTGTCCTATACAAAATCCTTAAGTGGAAAATTTCTGGCGCCGCTATGTCGATTATGTTGGATCCTGACGAATGCGAACAGATTTCAGAGAACTATCACCAATACAAGCATTATAATGCTATGTCCAATTTTGAAAACAACGACAAGACAGACTGTCTCAAAAAGAGCTGTAAAAAGTTAAAAAGTAAAAGTTGTCATCGTTGTCCATCCCTTCTTGCCTGGAATAGATGAAACATTAACAAGGCGGAAAAGAAAATGGGAAAAATCCGAGGAAAAACGAACAAAAACAGCGAAAATTTGCCGACGATTAAGTAATCGTTAAATCAGCCTAGCCAAATGCCAGCCACGCCGCCCGCAGCAGCCTCGCGGCTATGTTGCGCAGCGGCTGCGCGGCGTCCTCCGTCGTGGCCGTGCCACTGCAGACGTTCGTTCCAAGAATACTTGGGAATATCTGACGATTTTTCAAATATTCGAACTTCTGAATAATTCGAATATTGCATCGTTTCAATTATTCAAAGTATGAATAGTTCGAATATTCCACTTCTAACAATGTGCGATTGAATGAATCATTCGAATATTAAGCAGTACCCTGAACTTGCATTCTAAAAGATTCTATTTGTCGTTCACACTCCATCGACATTACAATTAACAACTACTTACGATAATTTGGCATCTCCATGTGTATTTGTGCTTACTCATGGAAGATGTAATTAAGTCAACATATGATAAGTATGTAAGTAAGGAAGAAGTGATGACAAGTTCATTAAGTTTTTTTTTAAAACGAAAGTTACGATGTGTAGGCTATGGTGAAGCAAATGTTGCCCTTCCCCTACCAGTGGTCGACACGGAGAGGGAGGGAGGGGTCTCGCTCTGGGTTGCCGAACTTCTCAAACGTATCTATGAAATGGTTAAAAATTTAGCATCAGTTTACTTTTAATTGTTTCTTTTTATGAATATTTTCGAGTATTTTTTTCCACTTGTTTAATATTAATATTTTATATTAAAGTTGATATTCTTATTATTTTCATTTTTCCATTTGATTCTTCAGAGTGGCGTAGATTCTAGTTTTTTTTTCCATGTCCCTCACCCTGACTGGCCATTTCTGCTCCGCCACTATCCCCTAGCGATGCTCTTTCCGACAACAATCCTTAAATGCTGCCATAATCAGCCTCTATAGTTTGTGCCTGTAAAGGTCAGCCCCGAGACATAACACATTATGGCAGGCGATCTGTTAGAGAGGGATGGGTTTCTGTATGGGTGTCCCGAATAGAAATCGCAGAGTATGGATCGATCCGTACCAAATTTTGAGTGTAGACTTCTCAGGGGCCGGCGGACGTTATAGGCTTTTTCCACCCAGAACTATCGATTCGCTTATCCATCATATCGATTTTATTGATTTTCCGCTGCTTCTGTTTAGGGGGTCGCGGGGACATGTCCGCTCGGGTTCTTCATTATGCCGAAAATAAAAATGACAAAGGCAAGCGTCGGAATTTTCCAATGATTACCTGAATGCCTGTTACTAGTACAAATCGGGGAAAAATGTGCAGCCGAAGTGTACGTTTTCTACTCGTAATCACTGTGAATCTTTTCTTCGCAATTTTTTACCCACGATGACGATCCTTGTTCTTCCCTGAGCTGCACAACTGCGCATCAAAACTACTATTGCAAAATCCGCAGCAAGACAGAATGAAATTACATTTTCTCTCGGTCCAATGAATTTATAGAAACGAGAATATTTCCGAAAGTATTGCATTTTGAGCTCTGAACGCAAAGAATTAGTGCCTTTCCATTCAGAAACATCTTAAGGAATAGAGTAGAGGTAAGAAAGCGAAATTTATGCTTCATCATATTCCCGATTATTTTCCCGATAGCTCATTCCAAACTTGAAATACAGATTTTATATTTTCATCAGTTGGCCACCCGAAATTGGAAGTATGCCAAATATTAGGTTGGTGCATAATTAATGCGGCTTTTTTCGTGGCTTCTTTTCTCGATGGAAGTCGAAGCTTTTAAATCGGACTTCCCATGAGAACAACCCCCTCTTTCCACTTATTAAAGGCGCTATCAAAAGCCGCATCCACATCCGCTATAACATGCTTTATCACTTCGGAAAAAGTTGGTATGCAGCACAGTCATTCCGGGATCTCAGCAAGCCTTTCAAAAATGGATCAATCAGCAGGGCTAATTTGAAGGATTGTTTATATTCACAAGGAAAGAGCTTCATAGATAAAGAAAGAAGAGGTTGGCCATCAAATTCCGAGCACCAAGAATTTTGGGCAGCCGTGAAGGAGGTTGAAAGCTTGACAATGGGAATGCTGTCCGAAGTCTTCAACATGGACGACTCGACCATGGTTCTTCCTCTCAAAAAGCTCAGAAAAGCTTGGAGATTGACGAAGTGGGCCTGCCGAACTCTCAGACAAGAGCAATATTCGAATTTCCACGGATTTTCTGTAGCAAGCGAGAAGGCTCCATTTTTGGAGAGTCTCGTCAATCCATCCTCCTTCCCTTCCACGGCTGCTAAAAGTTCCTGGTCGGCGAAATTTGATAGTGGAGCTCATCCTTACACCTCTGTAGGATTGTGCCTACCCTACATGAACTACTCGAACATTTCTCGACTTGGCTGTGCCGATTTTTCTTCAGCCAAAATTCCGTTGAGATTGCGGAATGACTGTGTGGCATCCCTACCTTTCCCAGAGTGGTCGAGCATGAGATTTATTTATTTATTTATTTATTTATTAACTACGCCATAAGGCGCGCCACAAAGGTAATGAAGGAAGCTTAACTTATAAGGCAAAACACTGATGATATAAAACAATGTGGAATAAGTTGCATGAACGCAACTCGAGGAAAATTATGACAGAAGATTAACAGGGATCAGGCCGCAGCAAATGAGTATGGTAATGCTTGCTCCTAACTGATGAGAGGTGGAATTTCTATAAAGTCATGGCAGGAGTGGCGGTACTGAGGTAATGAGCATAAGTAGCTAGGTAGTGGTAGTGCTCACACAAGCAGAAGCGCTTCTTTTGCCACTTCTCACATCAACCAGCAAGATGCCCTCATTCAGTCTGAGTCATGGGAGCAACACCGGAAGTTCGACAAGCGGGTATACTGGTTACCCCCCCCCCCTCAACCGGTGTGCTGAGGAGAGGCAGTTCTGCACTTCAAGATAGTAAGGCACAGTTGAGAAAGGAAAAAAAAGTTGAAAAGTACGCAACCTCTGCCAGGAACGAGGATCTCACCACGGAGTAGCAGAACCGACAGTTGTAGAGGGTAGCGCGCTTGATCCATGTCTTACAAAGATTAAATTTAGCAGTGACACTATTAATATAATAGGTGGTCAGTGACATCGTGTAATTTGAACGAGAATACGAGAAAAAAAAACTCAAAACAAGAATGGACTAAACCGTCAAGTAAAATTACAAAGGGCAAAACTGCAGAGGAGTGGAAGCGCAC
>KN726145.1:114161-125944 GCA_000816745.1 Ancylostoma duodenale
CAGCACCTGAGGAGGTAGCAAGTTCAACCATCTGGCAGTGCGAAACGTCAGAGAATTGAAAACCAAGGAGTATTTCTTCTTCTGTATCTTAGGGTAATGTAAATTAAACCCACCTAATCTCGTGCTGGTTGGCCTGAATATCCAATATTTACTGGCAGACAATTTTGACTCTTTCCTAAGAACTCGAAAGCAGAAAACTAGATCATTCAGAGCCCTTCTATGCACCAAACTTTCCAAGTTGAACATTTTTAAGCGTTCTTCGTAATTGGGTAAGCTGCTTGTTACTGTACCAGGAAACATACGTAAAAACAAAATTCTTGTAAATGTTTGTTGCACTTTCTCGATTTTGAGGATATCTTTTTTCCGGGAAGGATTCCAAATTTGAGAACAATATTCTAGGTGAGGTAGGACGTAAGCTTTATATAAGCGAAGGAGTACATTTGACTGTTTTGAGTGGATATTGCGAAGGATCAGAAACAACGCGCTAAATGCCTTCTTAACTACAAGCTCAATGTGCTTGTCAAAAACGAGGGAAGTATCAAAATTGACGCCCAAATCTCTCAACAGTGTGCACTTCTTGAGTGTGAACCCGTCAAATTCAAATGAAAATTATCGTCATCACCCAATTGCGCAAAACAACACTTTTCCAGATTTACCGGTATGTCCCAGGCAACTACCCAGTCCATCATTTTACGGAAGGAAAGCTTAAGAGCGTTACGCACACTGTCGCGATTGTTATTATCGTGAATGCCGTAAATCTTGATGTCGTCGGCAAACATTTGTACCCTGACATTCGGGGATGTCTTGAGGAGTTCTGGGAGGTCGAATGTGTAAACTAAAAAGAGAAGCGGCGAGAGCACACCGCCTTGAGGAACTCCACTAGGGCACAAATGTCTGCCAGAAAACCCAGAACCTACTTTCACTGTAAAGTACCTTCCAGAGAGGTAGGATTCGAGCCAGGCTAGAAGTTGACCCTTTATACCCAGATGTTCTAAACGTTCAAGCAGTTTTAAGTGGTTGACTTTATCGAAAGCCTTTGAAAGATCAACATAAATGACATCAACAGATTTGCTATTATTGAGGGCAGAAATCCAATCAAACATGCTATCAACCAGATTCGAAGAAGTTGAAGAGCCTGCAACGAACCCATGTTGTTCTACAGGAACTACGCGGAACCGGCCAAGCCATGATTGAATTTTATCTCTTACTATTGATTCCATTATCTTAACTGGCATCGGAGTAATGCTAATTGGCCGGAAGACGGAAACATTACGGGCACCAGGACTCTTGGGTATTGATGCCACAATGGACTCTTTCCATAGGTCAGGAACTTCAGCAAGGAGTAAGGAGATGTTAAAAATATGAGTTAATGGAAGATACAAAGAGCTAGCAAATCTTCTAAAAATGATCGATGGAATAGCATCAAACGTTTCAGAAGTAGAGGGTTTCAACAGTTTCAAATATTTAAGCGTTTCATAAGGCTGGATAAAAATGTCTCCACAAGTGTGTGCTATACGACGACAGAAATGGTGTGAATGACCGTTACGTTCTGCGTTTTCCTTATACACACTAGAAAAGTAGTTTGCGAAAGCTGTTGCTTTGGATGTCTCGTTAGCGAGAACTGATCCCGAGTCATCGGTTAGGACAGGAAGTGCTGCATTCGACTTCACCAGCTTACGCAAATATTTAAACAGCAACTTCATAGATAACTTGGATGCCATCCTTCTTTCTCGATTAGCCAAAAACTTTTTCATGTGATAATCGATGTCAGAACACACTTTTTTGTAAAGCGAGTTCTGCAAGGGATGAGCGAGCCTTTCAAAAAGTCGATTTTTCTGCTCGAGGAGAGAAAGGATGTGTTTCGGATATTTGGCTTTTCTCTCATGCTGACAGTTGAAGGGCACAAACTGAGATAACGCACGTACAAAAACGACGGTAAACATCGCTGGCAGAGCTATAATTGTCAAAGATTGTGAACCAATCAATAGTCGGCAGGTAAGCGTTCAGAGCTGAATAGTCAACTCGGAGATAGTCAGGCTTAGGTGACAAAGATATGAGTTGTTTTGTACCACAAACTTCGAACGATACCATACTATGGTCAGAATTGGATAAAGGAGGAATGATCGAAACGTTAGAGACTATGGGAGATGAGCATAGAACTAAATCGAGGATAGTATTATTATGGGTTGGCTGAGAGACAAGTTGAGAAAGTGATAGTCTATCAAAAAAGTCGAGGAACGGTTTAGATTGGGAGTTGAGAGGTCTACGTTCCTTCCAGTCAATCTTAAGATTCCAATCACCCAGCAGAATGGTCTGATTTTGCGTCGAAGCTAGGTCTTCTAGAAGTTCCAAGAGTTCCTCGTCATCAGCTGATGTTGAATTGGGTGGGCGGTAGACTAATATAAATCGGATAATAAACGGATCAGCAGAAGACGATATATCCAGGCATAAGACATGGTGAATATGGATAAGGTTTTCGATAGCAGCGCTACTCTACAAGAAAAGAAGAGTATTTATATGAAAAAACCGTTCAAGAGGCTTCAATTTTTAAAGAGAAAAGGAGTTGCGAAAAAAAGCCGCATTAGTTATGCACCAACCTAATATGTGGCCGTGCGTAGTGAAGTATTGAAAGCCTCGGCCACATCTCACCAACACCGATTCTTTTCGTGTATTTATTTGTTATGGTGAAAGGTGTCTACCATTTCGAGTGGAACGTCAGGAGACTCCCGTTATCTGAAGATGTGTATCTTTTGGGTATGAGTAGGTGTGATGAATGATCAAACGCTCACTCAGTTATCCATGGTAAAGTGGTGTGCTCTTTCTCGTAGCTTTGGAGCTTGAACTTCAGTGTTTTTTTTTTCTCAACAGCGTCTAAGTCATAAAAGAGAAAACAGGCTATTTTGAAAATGCTGGGTATATCATGATTCTCTTCTGTTTAGATAAAAGAATAAGTATATTCACCCAAAGCAAAAGTAGAACAATTCCATGAATTGTTTTCATTGAGCTAAGAAGCTTATTTTTGCTGTCATGCCTAAAAGCATATGACAAGGAGTGGATACTTGGTGGAAGTGGCCATTTATGATGTGATCTGTACACTCACACCCTAATATACAAGCTTAAATCAGAATAAGATAGCTGTATCGGCAGCATACTAGTAAGGTCCTTGTTTTCTCCAAGAACTCAATGATTTGAGGACACTAAAGCAGCTAGCAAGCAAAGTCCAGAGCCCACACATGAGTACTCTATATCCTCAGAATGTTGAGCAAAGTCGGGAGCCTCCTTCCCCACTCCCACCATTTCTTGGCAGGGATCGCAGCTTCAGGTGAGAACTCATATCAATAGAAGACGGACTGAGCTGCTATCGCTGCTAAACATTCCTAAATCACGAAATGCCTACCTCCTCTGGTAAACGAGATCATAGAGATGGTATATGAACAGCAAACATCAAAGAATTTGGAATATTTTGAAATATTTATTTCTTTTCTTGCGAACGCTTCGGATACTAATGATAACACGGGACACCAAGGAATATTTTAATATAAAATCTAGCCAGCACCTAAATCTGGAGAGAGAATAATAAGGCTACCCTGTCCATCAGAGCCAATAGCAGGCGAGAGAAGGGATGGACTAAGTATAAGTGAAGAATGGTGAAGTGGTGAGAAAACCAATGGTGCTAGGAGAGCAGGCGACAATATGACTGGGGAGCCGAAGCTAGGGCTCAATACTAAGGGTGACAACACAAGAGGAGAAAGCACTAGCGGATTAAAAACGCCAGGTGAAAGGATGTACGGTACCATCAGAAGCGGGCTAAGAATTGCTGGACTGAAAATTCCGGGGCTTACTATGAAAGGTGACATTGCGACAGGCGATAGAATTATGGGAACAAAGGTGAACGGTGAAAGGATAATTGGACACAGTGCCCAAGGAGATGCGATAAGAGTGGAAAAGAGCCATGGTGACAAAATTAGTGGACCGATTAGTGTAGGAGAAGACACGAAAGTTGACAGCACTACTGGCGAAAACACGGAGTTGACGTTGAAAAGTGGTTGACCTGAAAATGAATTGGGCTTAGTTATTGGTTAATCTGTTGAAAATTTGAAAATTTCCAAATATATGAAAAGTTTTAATCCGTTGCTCTACTAAGCACTAGTTTTTCGCTCTACAGCAGTGCGATTTTTCCCCACTCAAAGCACATTTTATTTCTCAAGGTTTCCAGGTAAGCCTTCTGTATTGAATTGAGCAGCATTTTCACCAGGAAGGAACATCTAAAATCCGTATGGCGGCTAGAGTATATGCAAAATACAAGAGGACCGAAAACTTTCTTTCGTTTGCTATCCTATGAGCTAGAGCACTCACAACAACAAGATCCTGTAAGTCAATAAAGTCTTCGATATTTAGTATATTGCGAGTGTCAATATTTCGCAGTTTACTCTTGAATGCCGCTGAATTCTTGGATGCGAGCAGAGCACGATGAAGGCAGTTTGTTCAGAAATGTCGGAACAAAGTCAGAAAAAAAAGTTATTCACCAGGATCTGACGGGCGGAACAGAATATAGAGAATTAAATTTTAAAACCAAATCTACTTTCGCTAGTGGGACGGAAACATCAAAAATATTAATGTTTCATGCTCATCTCTCCATGTGCTGTTTTGCACATTAAAACTGTCTGAACTCTTCTGTAAAATAAAGTTGTCGAACCATGTCGTTTTAGTCTAACCCTATAAGAGAGGGAGGGTTGTAGGATAACTCGGATCCGGTAACGTTCAATGAAATTGGAATCTTGCGAAGACGTTTTTCTTTCTTTCTCAATTTTTTGAAGGTTTCCTCAATTTTATCGATATCTTTCTTCAAGTACGGATTCGAAAGAAGTTACGGTAGTCTACGATCAGGAGTATTTAGGCCCTAAACAAGCGAAGAAGTACCCCAGTATCGGCTGTATGGACACTTCTAAAAATACAGTACATTGACCTTATAGCACTTGTTGTTATCAAGCCAATGGAGCAGTGAATTTGAGAGGCGAGTTCCTACAAGCAATCCCCAATTGCATACATTGATTTTCTAACAAGTAACAGTTAGCCTATGAAGTTTCTGTCTTAGTCTCAGAAAAGAGCTTTTGGAAATGTTGAGATTCATGTGTCACATATGGGCTCATTTTCAAGACGGAATTGTGGAATGCCGTTCCGATTTCGTCCTTTCTTGAAGGGTATAGGGGACGTAGACTCTTATATCAGTATATGCAAATACTTTATCCCAATGATTTGGCTTACTAAAGCTGTGGAAGGTCACTCGTGCAAAAAATAGCATGAAGTATCGAACATCGACCCCTTCCTCTCTTCCTCCTCCCCCCCCCCCCTCCCCTCTCCTTCCCCTCCCTCTTGAGGGACACATGTTGTGGAAGATTTATTATAAAATCAGACGCAGGCTTGTGGATTCTCGAAAAAAAAAACGATCCATTCGTAGAAGAAAGGTGAGTCATCGCAGAATCTGACCTTGTATTCCTACGCTTTCTAACTTGGAAACGAGAATAGAATGGTCTACGCTGTCAAATGCCTTGCTGAGATCAAATTAGATTATGTAGGTCCGCTTTCCAAAGGTGAAATTTGTAATGCAATCATACTGAGAATACGGACCTAGGGTTCCAGTGGAGCGTCTTGGGAGATCGTCCTATCTTTGCACGAAACAAGAAATGTTAGGGTCGCTCGATTAGCGCTTCTTTTGCGGGGGTCACAGCCCTCAGACGCTCTGAGTATTATTAAATCTACTGCAGGCCGACGGTAATTTTGGGAGATGTCGTTGTAGATTTTCTCCAGTAGCTTCGTCAGAGGTTGAATGTTAATGCTTTTTTTTTCTTCGTACAGGACTCCTACGGGACTCCTTAGGTATAGCCTATTTCCCCAAATAGAGGAATCGAGGTCGTTCAATTCAGGAGGAATGACAGGCCATTTGGCGACAAGGGTGAAGTCAAAGAGATTGATAAGGGACTGATCCTGAGGTTTCGATGGGCATGCGCTCTACTCATCTGAAGAGCTCATTGGCCGTTTTCATAATTGCTACTAGCTCAAGCAGGTAGTGTTCCAGGATCCTTTTTCTCGAGGAATTTTATCTCCATTTCCACGAAGGTGCGGAAGTACCGGTTCCTTCTTCCAGAGACTCGGAGAAAAAAACGACGAATCCCAAATGGAAGTTTCGTAAGACGAATGGACTGGGTGCGTCATATTCATCACAAGTTACCCTGTACGTACCGAAAAATTCAGATTGTAGGCCAGTCAAATCGTGAGCAGCTTTTAGATGATGAAGAAGGGCGTCACGGGCCGCTCACAGTGGAATCACACCTTGAGTGTCTGTGGGTTATAATGTGCGCCAAAAGGACCACCGAGCGGAACTAATGCTTTTGTCTCTTTGAGTGGTAGTAAAATGTTCTTGAAGAGATTTTTAAAGAAAGTGCTTCCATAACTTTTCCTTTTTTTTTCTTATTGTGGGACAATATTTATGCGTCATCTTGAGGCGCCATAGTTGCTACTTCCTTCTATTAAGATGACCTAAAGGTACGAAACCACAAGCGGCAGATGTCTGACGAGCTGCATATCCGGGGATTTTTTTTTCATGTTTACCCTTAACGAAACCATATGCGATGTAGCAGGTGTATCGATATTAACATTGCCACAAATACAAATGAATGCAGCCGAAATGAACAGGACCAATTAGGCCGAAATTTGCCACTTATCAGTTACGTGCTCGCTTCGGACCCTTCAAATTAAATTCCACAAGACTAAGGAGATGTCGACAATAAGCTGCGTTAAAAATATAATAAGCCTATTTGCATATCTCACATTCAGAGAGTAAAGTTGTAAGCTTGCATGAAAATAAAACTGCAACTGAGTTTGGAGTAAAACTAACCTTTAACATGTACTGCTACTGTGGGGGAGGCAATGAGATCAATTTTCATGCGCCGGTTGTAACCAGAGTTCCCGAGTGCCTGTAGACGTATCAAGTTGATGAGTCTCCTCTCAAGATGAGCTGCATTCATTCCGCTTGTCCGTCGACGCATGGATTCAACATGGAAGGGCGACGCCATTCCGTACACCATTCTCCTCTGTCGAGTTGTCATGAAAGCAAATCCACGCTTCTTGAATGAATCCATCTGAAATGATCGCCTATGTGAATGAGGATACGAGAATGATTCCGGTGAGGATTTACCCAACTCACGACCTATTAAGGAAAGCAATGATGGATCATGAATCTGAGCTTTTCTGGGATTCTCGATCCTACCTAGCTATTTTCCCCTTGACCACAATTTGTGTGATGGATCATTAATTGTATTTATTTGATAAGCGACTACAAATTCTAGAATAAGAAGTCTGATAGGCTCCTCTCGGTATAACCACTTTAAGCTTTTGAGGCAAGTAAAAATCAACAAGTCACAGAGTGAGTGTCAATGGAAGCGCGCTTTTCGCGGACTTGGAAAGCACGCGCCGCGACCGCGCCGCTTGTGCTGTAATCCCAGCCGTGATAGCAAACTATAGGGCCTTGTAGTGAGTTTTTTCTTTGACAGTTGGCAACGAATTGAATGAAAAGCTATCTGGGGAACCTTTATTTGAAATCATGGCGGTGATTCCACTGCGACCAGAGCTTCCGCCCCGTGTGCTTTACGAGTCCGAGAAAAAAACGCAGTTCCATTGACGCTCATTGTACCAATTTCTGATCCTACCAGAAAGCCCATGTCAGTCCACTTTAAGCTTGACCCTCTTTCACCTCAAATGAATAACTCCCTAATTTTAGAAAAACAGATCTCAGCTTCTAAAAGAATTGTAGAAATTCATGACTGAACAACTAACTTCCTACGAGTGCACCAGGATAAACTTGCGGAAAGAATGCAACGAAAAGAAATTTCGATCATGTGAATAAAAATGAGAGGCGCAGCGATGGCAATACGCAGAAAGGCCGCAGCACAATTTCTTTGTATAGAGACCAGTGCGGTGGAACCACAGCACGATACAGAAGAGACGACGGAAGTTACAATACCTTTCTGTTATGTACACCGAATTCATTTTTTATTATCAAAAAAAAAAGTGCTGTAAGCTCTACATAAGAAAATGGCGATGTCACGATATCGGCTGTTGAAGTTCGCTTATTCATTTAGACTCACCTTCGCAAATGCAGCAAATTTTGCTTGAGGGTGCTCAAGGCATTTTCTTGGTAGTCTTCTGATCTGGGGAAACTAACGTGTTAAGTCCTATAACTATGCAAAAGCACAACAGCAGCTATATTGCAAAATCTCGAATCATTCTCTGATCGGTCCCTCTGGCTTTTTGCTACGGTACTTCTGCAAGTTTGTCTTAGCATAGTAAGAGATAGTTGGTTCTCAAGAAATTTAATATTTTTCTCGAAATTTTTTCAAGGAGCTCTTTTCTGATGAGCTAACAGCGTCAAACACGTCCTGCGCCCTTAGACAAGTCGTTTCAGAGCGTATAAAGATGTCAAGAATTTTATTCGGTTGCGATCAGCCTCCAAATTACACATCTGGAACCATCCTTACATATTAACTCCTTTGCTGATACAGAGGTGTGAACTTGTAATCTATTCATCTTGTAAATGTGTTTAGAAGTGAGTGAAATGCATGTCAAGAGCAATGATCAGCGGATGCTGAAGCTCTTTCTCATGCTTGATAGTGTTCGTCGGAGATCACAGTAACGTCAGAAACATTGTATCGGAAAGGAATAAATTGCCGACTTCAGGAGAATATGGTCGGGGCGCTCCTAGATGCAGTGGCTGTCCGTCGCAGCTACGGCAAAAAGGTTTGGCCTGCCCAATCGAGAAAATCAACGGTGATACACGCTTTTGTTTCAGCAAATTGGTACAGATCCCCTCCCAAAATACGGAAGTATATCATATGACGTGTTCCTCACTTTATATTCGGACCGAACCACTCGAAAACTCATCAAGTGCATAATCATGTTTTGTACAATACATACTTCCTTATTTGGAAGGATGCTAAAAAAAAGCTGCCTCTTCCCTACTTTTGAGGTATATTTTCACTCTGTTTGTAAAGGAAGGTCGTGATCGGTGGAAACCGTCCAAGTGTAAATAATGAGCGAACGACGAACTGTTACCTGTTCAGAGTTGTATGTCCTCTCCATCCTTTGTATGACATCTATCTTGAGCCTCTCTTTCTTCCCGAGGGTGTCTTCCACGTCTTCCTTTGTCATTTGGACGGTATTTTCTGGTAACGACTGGTCACGTTTTGCCATATGCTCCTGAATAGTAAGATTTTACTATCTAAGCAGTGCCTACGTACTTAGCAGTAAATAACCAACAGTAGATATGTTGATGTGCACAGGGGACTCCAAACGACCGTGTGCAAGGGGCGGTTACAGCGCGGCACTCGAGTTCTCTGCTACTGATAGAAGCAGACAACCAAAGCCAGCATGCAGAGCACCTGTGTCTCCGCCCAAGAAAGCCGCGACGCGGTCCTGCCCCTTGCACACGGCCGTTTGGAGTTCCCTGTATTTTGTTATGCAGTCTCTTACAAGTGCTTTCTTTATTCCAAATGTCGCTCCACTAGTTTCCATAAGCAATTCCAACATAGCATTCTTCTCAAGATCGATTTCATCTCGTTGCAACATAATATCTGGAGATAGTACCGACATCTGCAAACGTAGAATTCCATACACAACATTACCTTTCAGAATCGTGAACTCTCAACATCCTATGTGTTAGTGATTCGCCTTCTACATCGCAAAACTATGCCATGTAGTACCGAAATGGACCACCCGCTTCTCCCAAGGACACCTATTCGACTCACCTCCTCATGAACTTCCTCCTGCTTCCCAATTCGTGGGGATAGAATTCTGAGTGACTTATTCGTCGTATCATAACCTGCTGCCCGCGCTGCAAGTCCGACTCCTGAAACGAAACGACCCAGAGTAATTTACGACCACAATGTTAAAAATGGGAAAATTGGCCCACACTTTATAACACCCCGACGAATAAGAAAAGTAAACGCATTTATTTTAACTTTTTTGTTCCTAAGATATATGCCGTAAGCGTTAATAGAGTCGACTAGTTTGAGGAGTTGAGCGTTCACAGCAGCGCCATCGCATGCTGGAATCGCTATCATGCGCTGCATAGTGGCCAGCGATTACGGCAAGAAACACTAAGCATCGCTGCGAATATGGCAGCGAGAGAAAACGACTAAAGCGGCTTGCAGACTTTTGCCGCGGCCACAGTCGCCCATGGTTAAGCATAGGCCAGCGACGTCGCGGCGGCGTCGCCGCGGCAAGGGTCCAGCGACAAGAGCTTGCGCACTTTTTTTTGCCGCGACGACGCCTAGCGACGTCGCCCAGCGGCGCACGGCAACGAATGGCAGTGGGGGTATTTTGTCGCCGGGCGACAACTTTTGCCGCCGCGGTTGCAGTGCCGCTGCGGCAAAAGTATGCAAGCCCCTCAAGCGCGTTGCGCGGTAGTAATGCTTTGGACGCTCGAGTCCGCAAATTCTTCAACCCCATCGACGCTCACTGCATATCCCTTCAAAAAAGAGGCTGAATCATGCGTTATCTTCTCAGTGGCGCTAGTCGCTTGCTTAAGATATTGTCTGTCCCCTAGCATTTACATACTGAACTTCTGTCTCTTGTCTATGTATTGTGCAGAAGATGAAATTCAGTTTTTATTCAGGCGTTCTGACAAATATAAGTCTTCTGGGCGGTTATTCACTTTTAGACCACTGAGAAACAAAACAGGCTGCCCAATTACAAAAGAATCGCAGTGTCTGCTTATCTTCCCCTATTGTGACCTCTAATCTTTTTGCAATGCTACTATGAGAATATATTTGTAAGAAAAACACAGAATTTGAGTGAGATCTAAGGAACGCAGTTAAATCTATGTTATACTTGACATGCATTGTTTACAAAAGTGGCGGACCTTCCGAAAGCAAGGCATTCAATTGATGTAGAATTGGTTTCTCGTTGTCGCGATCGACCACATTCGAACTGCTCGCATTTGAGCGAAGGCTTTCCATGGATGTGCTCATCCCACTGTAATCGATCAAGGAGTGTTTAGTACTACAGCAATTTAAGTCAGCGAAAACATTTTCTAGAATCAGCATAAATATGTACCATGCAAACACATTACCTTGACAGCAGTGATGTTAAGCGTTCTCTTGTTGCGATCTTCTCACGATAAGGTAGCAAGTCTCGTGCTAAAGATCTCCACCTAAGAAATAACAATGTCTTCCTTCTTCCTTTTGGTACATTTGTAGTAGAACGACATCAAATAGTGAATAGTACATAGTAGATGGTAAAAATTTTTTTGTTGGATAACTCAACCAAAAACAATGCGTCTTCAGGTTCCTAATGATAATTGATTGATGCAACCATGTAAGAAAAAAAATAACAAAAGCAAGAGCAGAGCCTACTTGAAGAATATGAAGCAACGCTGGATCTGTAAATGTTAGGGTGGTAAATTACATTCGTTGTGAAAACTACAGTACAACAACTCGGTCCAAAACACATCCACGATCATCATCGGAATGGCCCTCTTCCATCTTACGAGCAAAGAGGATGTGCTCTTCCATATAGACGACTAGCTGCCGTACCCGGCTTCGCTCGGGTGTTTTAATACCTTGGCTATATCACACTGCAGAGGCCAATTACTATCACCGATAAATTCATTAAAATTTCCATAATTTTGGTGACCAAGCCCAAGTGACCCTTTCCTATCGACTTGTGGGCGAACAGTTAGCAAAGCTATTTCGGTGACATTAAACCGATGTATTTGTACGAAGTGATTG
>KN726146.1:4171-26251 GCA_000816745.1 Ancylostoma duodenale
AAGGATGAGATAGAAGAAGCGACCAGTACCCTATGCCTCCGTGCCTGATTTGGATGCTGAGATTGACCGGCTAGTGGCCGAAGAAATGATCTCCCCAGTAAAGCATTCAGAGTGGGCCACGCCTACCATCGTTGTCGTCAAGAAGAAGAACGGACAAATCCGTTTGTGTGCAGATTTCTCGACAGGATTGAATAATGCGCTGCATTTGCACCAGTACCCGCTGCCCACCACAGAGGACGTGTTTACGAAGTTGAATGGAGGACAGCTTTTCACGCAAATCGAATTTGCAGAGGCATATCTGCAGGTCGAAGTTGAAGAAGAATTTCAGCAGATTATGGATTCCATGAACTGTGGACTGGAAGGCGTTGCTGCCTATCTGGATGACGTGATCGACACAGACCGCACATACGAGGAGCATCGCCGTGATTTGGAAGCGCTATTCGGAAGGATCCACGAATACGGCTTTCCCGTCCGGATGGAGAGGTGCAACTTTTCGATGCCGCAGATCCGCTATCTGGGATGCATCATTGACAAGAATGAACGCCACCGTAACCCAGAGAAGATTGGGGTCATTCGCCAGATGTCAGTACCAAAGAACGTGGCAGAGGTTTGCTCGTTCTAGGTATGATCAGTTACTATGGATCGTTTGTCGCGGAGATGCGCCGGTTGCGCGATGCTTTGTTGAAGCAGAACGTTCCCTTCAAGTGGATAGAAGAATGTGAAGCAGCTTTCACTCGCGCCAAGGAAGTGCTCGCTTCAGATCTGCTCCTGACGCATTTCGACCCTAGTCTGGAAATAATTGTCGCGGCCGATGCATCAGACTATGGAATCGGAGCAGTGGTTCTGCACAGGATGGGACTGAGAAGGCAATATGTCATGCAAGCCGAAGTCTCACCGCTGCAGAGAAGAACTACCGACAGATCGAGAAAGAGGTACTCGCACTGATATTCGCAGTACGAAAGTTCCACCGATTCAAGCTCCTCACGGATCACAAGCTGTTGCTGCACATTTTCGGACCGAAGAAAATGGCGCCCATGTACACGGTGAATCGACTGCAACGATGAAAGCTCATACTCCTTGGATACTATTTCGATCTTCAATATCAGAAGACCACCGAGTTCGGACAAGCCAACTTCTTGTCACTCTTGATTCCTCCAAGAACAGCTCAGGCGGAAGATATTGTGATAGCCAAAACTGAACAGGACATTATAGCCGTTCAAGCTGCTGCAGTCAATGCATTGCCCGTGACCAGGAGTGCGATTGTAGAGAACTAAGAAAGAAATTAAGAGAACTCAGAATGTTGTTCTCACGATTTGGAAATCCAAGAGTCACCGTGTCAGACAACGAAAGGCAGTGGACCGCGAAGGACTTCCAGGAATTATGTGACAAGCAAGGAATCGAGCATGTTCGCTCGCCGCCGTTGCATCTATAATCCACTGGGCAAGCAGAGCGCTTTGTGGATACCCTGAAAAGAACCCTTCAGAAGATTAAGGAGGGAGGGACGGGGCGTCGGAAAAGCTTGCCGAATTCCTGCAGTGCTATCGACGAACACCTTATGCGTCAACACCAGGACATCTATCTCCAGCAGAGATGTTGATTGAGCGCCAGATGAGAACGCCGTTGATGCTGATGAAGGAATCAGCGAAAGAAGAAGGAACACGCAATATCAAAATGGAAGAACAGTTCAGTCGTCATCGCGCAGCACAGAAGAGAGCGTACCAAATGGAAGACCGCGGATGGGTTCGAGACTACCGCCCTGGACGTGAGAAGTGAATTCCAGCTCGTGTGAAGAAACGCTAGGACGAGCCGTGTAAGACGTGCTGACGGAAGAAGACGATTTGTGGAGAAGACACGCAAATCAGATGCGTGGAGAAGAGCAGCACTGAATAAGCTGCGAGAACAGCGATGCTTTCGACTTGCCGTTTCATCAAGAAGAGCGACGGTACAAGGATAAGGAAGAGACGATCACCGACGCAAAGGACACTGCCGAGGATCGAGGAGCAACCAACGTGCCGCCGTCGCCAACGACCCGATCAGTTCGACAACGCCGACTACTGAGCCGATTGCGAGTCGACCGGAAGATGAAGACGTACGCTACGCGTTCATCTTAGGAGGGAGGCGATGGAGCGGTGGAGATCAACTTGTCGATCTGTGATATGATCATGATATTATGTCTGCCACTTGACAGAATTGATGCTTTTTATTCCCGTCTGATGTACGTAGCATTGTTCTACGATTCTTGTGGTCGGTTTGGTTTAGTTGTCAAAGTTTTGTAGTCTAATAAACCATCTTCAACCACCGGCTCTTCGTACGCCACAGTAGAATTTCGCAGAAAAAGGAAATTAAAGAATGGGGAATGTTTTCCGCACCTACACCACCTGGGAAGAGTTCTTCGCAATTATTGAGGATGTAAACTCGGGTGCCAAGATGTAGCAAGCCTAAAGTTACGATGCTTAAACTGAAATCACGTTTATCCCCCGTGTGGCAGGGTCAGACTAATCATCTGACACTTGACGGTTCTGGCCCGGAGGAGATCCGAAGTTAAGCGCAATTTCTGCGACGCAGTGTTTGGGGCTCACTGCACGACGTCCCCCGCGATCTCCACCACCGCTAGTTACAGGATAGGGGCATCCTGGGTAGGGATCACCCAGTTTTTTTGGAAAAGTAATGTGCAGAAAGTTTCTGGTTCTTTGACTCCCTGCGCAATCGGCATTCCGTGCCACTGTAGCGCAGTGGTGTAGTTGGCAGATATCGACCAACAGTCGCGAGTTCGAGTCCCGCGAAACGTAATTTTTTTGCCTTTTTCTTACCAGGATAAGGGCATCCTGGGTGGGGATCACCCAGTTTTTTTTTTTTTTTTTTTTTTTGGAAAAGGGATGTGAAGGAAGTTTCTGGTTCTTTGACTCCCTGCGCAGTCGGCGTTCAGTGCCACTGTAGCGCAGTGGTGTAGTTGGCAGATATCGACCAACAGTCGCGAGTTCGAGTCCCGCGAAACTTAATGTTGTTGCCCTATTCTTACTATTGCAACGCTTTGTGTTCTGATCTGCCGAAAAAGAAAAAAGCATGACGGGATGGCTCAGCCGGTAGAGGGTCAGATTAATCATTTGACACTTGACGGTTCTAGCCCGGAGGAGATCCGAAGTTAAGCGCAATTTCTGCGACGCAGTGTTTGGAGTTCGCTGCACGACGTCTCCCGCGATCTCCACCACCGCTAGTTACAGGATAAGGGCATCCTGGGTGGGAATCACCCAGCTTTTTTTTTTGGAAAGTGATGTGCGCAAAGTTTCCGGTTCTTTGACTCCCTGCGCAATCGGCATTCAGTGGCTTCCGAGTTTATTAGATTTCCACCCAGTGTGTGTGTGTGCCGACAGTGTGCTGCATTGCTTCTCGGCCTTTTAGCTAAGATCAAAGTTTAGTTTCTGTTCTTATCGAATTAACCTTCGATAGTGATTCAAATGAGTCTCGTTAAGGTTATTTGATTTTTGGGACCGGATGGAGTCGCGGGCTTGTTTGCACCCCATAACGGGTTGGCCCAGCGTTGCACTGCTGCTGGGATGCGCCCACCTCCAAGAGGAGGAACAAGCACGGGTAGATGAGTGAAAGGAGATAGATCTCATTAATTATTTTTGGAGTCCTTCATTAAGTGGTTACTATTTAGATTTCCCCCATGTCCAGAAACTGAGTGGAATGAATAATCGTGCGAAAAAAAGAACCCCATTTTTCCGCCTTGCCTTGGAAATGTAATTAACTTGGGAATAAACCTCGTGAAAGCAAATTCGGTAACTTCTATTGCGCGTATATTAACTGGAACATAACGATACAGGAGCCGAGAAATGCTCGAAGTAGTCAATCTAAAGCGGTGCAGTCGAGCTCTTGCTACGAAAATTGAAGAAGACCAACGGCTATTCCTGTTAACACTTTCGACTGATAATTGGCGTTACTTAATATTTTTATAAAGACATTTTGTTGAAAATTTTAATATGGAAGAAAGTTCTGTCACAAGTTAATATTAATAAGACACAGATCCCTCAAGAAGATTCGACTATATTTCAGTCCCGAGTAAGTGGACACAGGGAGAAATCAGCGTCAAAGGGCTTTTCCGGAAAATCGGTACTGCTTCTCTGAACACTAATACACACGTATCTTGACTTTTCTAAACAACTTGGTGAACCCTTTGTGTGTAGGAAGTAAGCCTTCTGAGCCTTTTAATGCTGTAGATAAATTTGCCGAAAGCTCAGAAAAATAAGGAAAATTCCAATAATAAAAAAAGCACCAGACTGTGTTCAAACCTAATAATTACAAGGTTATGCATGAAACAAGATGAAACTGTGTAACTAAACGGCTTATGTGCTCATGTATTCTCTTCTACTTTCTTATATCTCTAACGCAGTTAGCCTATATTAACAATGTTCCTTCTTCGCTTCTATCCGTGCTCTTCCTGGAGAAGTGTCATGGTGCCTTAGGTAAATATCAGGACACCAATGATGCCCACAGAAAACTGAGTTACTAAGAAGGTCATCGCATACGTTGCTATCCTGCTCTATGTAGTGTGATGGAAAAAAGAACTGGTTTCTGAAGTTGATCAAAGAGTTCGAATGTCTCACTGTACTATACCCCGAATGAATATATTGTTTGCCTACGCCTTCTTGACCCGAGTGAACGAACATCGAAAAAAAATTAAAAAGAAAAAGAATTTTCTTTGAAAGAAGTGTTGTGTTTTGTATTTTGAGTTCATAAAATGTCTTGCCTCTTGAGTTATATATCTATTACTATACTTCATTTTATTAAATTATTGATTACTTTTGTTTATTTAAAAAAAATGTTGATACGAGAAAATTTCTCAAATATATTCCCGATAGGGATATTCCAGGTCTTTGGTTTCTAGTTGGGGTACCTTCTTGCTAATTTCATGTCACACCACTCAATATTTTCTCTATGAAGTTCTGGCGGAAATCGTCGATATAGAGTCATCTAAATAGGTTGGGCCTTGTAAGGGTTATTTTCACAAAAAGCAAATATATTGAACAGCCTGTAATATAAAGCAAACAGTTCAAATAGCACATTGAACACTAAAACATGAAGTTCGTAAAGAAATTCAGTGCACCACGTCAGTCCTCAAAAGGGTGCAGAATTTCTCGCATTATTCGCCACTGTCCGAATTTACCCATTTATTTAGAAGAAATCCGCCGGTCGACTAGATTTAACCGAAATTAACGCGATTTTTGAGAATACATGACCTCCACGAGATTTAACCGGAATTTGCCCAGAGACTGGCGGAATTTCAAGAAATACGCGATTTACATGGAGTTTCCCAGGAAATCAGGCGAAAACCGCCAGTGTGGAACTACTAGAGTTACACTTCCTGGTGACATAAGGAACCACGCATGTACGGAACTTTCGGTTTTCCGTTGCATGGTCATTTTCGGCTTTCCGTTTCACATTTTCCGGGATATTAACAGAATCCATCGAAATTGCTTTCGCAAGGGTCATTTTCAAATTAATTACATTTCCAAAGCAAGACGGGAAAATGTGGTTTTAAATTCTTGCATGTTCGCAAGATTATACATTTCATACTGTTTCTGAACAAGTGGGAAATCTAATTAGTAACCATCTATGGGAGGTGTCTAATACTTATGCAAAAACAGCGGAAATTTACCTTGCATCCTAACGTAAAGAAGAGATCACTTCTGGAATCACCTCTATGCAGAAGCGGATGCAAAGGAGAGGGGCGCCTCCCCGGAGCGGGTCAGTGACTTTTTCGAAAACAAACGATAAGGTGGATGGCGTTAATTATACCCGTTTATGGGATGCGCCTCGCATTGAGCTTCATCCGAGAAGAGACACTGAATCTCCCCTCACCCCTTCTACTCTTGCTTGTTCCTCCTCTCGGAGGTGAGCCGATCCCAGCAGCAGTGCAACGCTGGGCCGACTCGCGACGGGGTGCGAGCAAGCCCGCGACCCCATCCGGTCCCAAAAATCAAATAACCTTAACGAGACTCGTTCGAATCTCTATCGAAGGTTAATTCGATAAGAACAGAAACTAAACTTTGATCTTAGCCAAAAGGCCGAGAAGCGATGTCGACCTCACTTCCGAGCTGGACCACCTCAGCCAGCAAATCGTACTTCTTACGGGTGACCTGAGACAAAATTATGCTGATGGTGGAGTGCACCGAGAAAGGTGGACACACCTGTGATGATAACACGATGTGTACTCCGATCTGACATTAATTGGTAAGGGCCATGCCTCGAGGTGATTAGTGCGTCGCTAGTATCACCGCTAAGTGTGTGAGTGCGTCACACTTATCTGGACAGGGTGTTTTCTTACAGTAGTTGGACTGCTATCGACTATTGGGATGACCACTCTCTTCCTGGGAAAGTATTACCATCTGAAAGTCAAAGAGGAATGTCCACGATGTGATTCTGCCATAGCAGTGTCGTTAAAAATCGATTCGCGGAGAACACTTGAACGTAAAGCGAAACTAGGTAAAGGCAACCTGCGCTGTATTCATGTACGTTCCCTTAAAAGTGATTATCTAACCGCTGTTCCAGAGCGGATGTGTGTTTCTCGTCCGCATGACTGCTTCACTCAGGAATAAGAAGTTATTTAGAAAAAGAAACCAAATATTTAACATTTTTAGAGGAAATATTCTTGATCTTGAATGAGCGGGAAGCTCAGAACCCTCCTGGGAATGCTTATGAAACCCGCCGCTGAGGAGCATTCCAAGCCAAGTTTTCTGTAGGCACGCTTGTAGAATTTTAGCGGAAAACTTGGACCACCGTCAAAAATTTATGCGCGATCAGCTTTGTTTGTGCCTGCCTCGGAAAATTAACTTGTTTAAAGAAACCTTTTCTGCAAGTGATTTCTTTCCTTCCAGGAACGGAGTCATCATACTAGGCTAATGAATCAGCAGTACTCTCGGTGACTTGATGAGAGACGTTCCCATTTATAGAATGAATTTCTGCGCTGCTCGCCATTTTCACTAGCACACCTGCCTTTCTCTGGACACTCCAGCGCTGAGACAGCGGCGGGCAAGGTCGCCAGCGATGAGTGCGACTCGCTGGCCGAGGTGGACCAGCTCGGAAATGAGGTCGACATCGCTTCTCGGCCTTTTGGCTAAGATCAAAGTTTAGTTTCTGTTCTTATCGAATTAACCTTCGATAGAGATTCGAATGAGTCTCGTTAAGGTTATTTGATTTTTGGGACCGGATGGGGTCGCGGGCTTGCTCGCACCCCATCGCGGGTCGGCCCAGCGTTGCACTGCTGTTGGGATCGGCCCACCTCCTCAGGGAGGAACAAGTAGAAAACACAAAATGCAGAGAAAAATGATGGTTTGGGTGAATCACGACACAAAGCTAGGAGTGGACTTGTTGCAATAGCCTCATTATATTGATATTGAGAACATTGTCAAGTTAGTTGTTGCGAGTTACCACAGGTGATTCCCTAGGTCTGGTCCATGTGAAGAATCGGCAGGAAGAATTCATGTGCTGTCAAAGCCATTATAAGAATACCGAAGTTTAACCGACGACAGACCCCTTTTCTTGCTTAATTCAACTGATTTTAAAGGGTTCGACCGCGGGTATCCAATCTTCATTTCTGAGAGGCTGACACTTTCTGAACCTTCTCGCTAATGATCAAAGTGTTGTATGCGAAAAAGAGCAAAACGTCATTTTTTAACGACACACTTTGAATGTGGAGATATGAGATTTCAGGAAAGATTAGTGACTCCACGGATGACTCCACGTTGTATGCCGAAAAGAATGATGCAGCTCGAGCTGCCCTGACGAGACAATGTTCACGGATTCCATCAGAGTGAATCATATCCTGGAGCAGACGGAAGCGGTCGGGGAAAAATAGCCAATAAGGAAAACCCTAGTTTTGCACCTCATTTCTACTCTTTCCGAGATTTTTTCTCTCTCTATTTCTATATTATCTATTGAACCAAAGCACCGTTGAGCTGCTAAGCTTGGAACTTAGCTTCTTCGTTCTTTTTGTTTGCTTTAGAACAGGACTTTTATCCACTGGTTTGTGTTTGTTTTGTTGTCTACTTTTCTTGACTAAAGGAGCACCACGAGTGCATGAATAAATAAAAAGACAGCTGTATTCCGAGTACGAAATCGCGAAATTGAAGCAGTTCATGTCATTTATACAAGTAGCAAAAAAGAAAGCAACGGGTTTCATTCAACAGGTCCTGAGATTACGACTGGGATTACTGAGGGAAAAGGAAGAAAATATCTGATTATGTAAGGAAATGTTGGTGAGAGATAGAATGCTTTTCGTATACGCGATCAGTGTCTGGAATAGCAACCCTGAGGAAAGCCTCAGCGAGAAAATTCTTCCTAGGATTTTGGAGATGATAAGGTTGGATGTGCATTTAGTAGTGAACTCAATCCAATTTCATGCTCTGTCCAGAGCTGTGGGTTAGTTTTTGAGAAGTGACGGTCAAGGCAAATTTTCTGCAACAAAGAAGTATCACACCATTGTATGAAAGAAAATCCCAGATCGCTGAGAACTGCTGGGTGAGAGATGAACGGTAACGCCGATTGTGAAATCAAAGGACGAGAACGAGGATTGGGAGCCAAAGATTCCCCGAATGATTGAATGGTGGAGTCAAACGCGAACAATACGGAGAAGCCCTTAACTAATGTGGACGTGAAACAGTTTGAGCAGACGACTGAGCAGTAGCTAGATAACTGTGTGCTAGCTGTTATGAAACTGCCCGTATGATGAAATCCAGCTCGGCATAGCGGTATAGGTCATACAGGACCCGACGCGGGGATAGGTCCCGCAACGCTGTGTTGCTTGGGTGGTCTGAAGCTCAACATGGACTTTTCTGCTAATTTAGTTCAGAAATGGTGCACTTGGGTCCACGTGAGATGATGTTTGTGGATGTTTCAGGGACGTTCTGAGCCTCTCGCTCATCTACAATGGAAGAGTTTCCCCCAGTAAAAGGTGGAACTTACTTCTCATCATTAAATGACGCGATCCACTCGAACAGAGTGCACCCCACCATTTTTACCTGGAGAACTCGTCCATCATAGAACAGCGAGAAGGTCGTTACCTTCTCGGGAGCGTCCACTGCTATCTACCCAAATTTTGGGGACCACTCACATTTCCTGGACATTATTGATTATGAGTTAGAGTTAGTGCCCACGAAAATCTGCCTCTCCCGAATTTCGCCTGCACGAGCGCTGGGAGGAAGAAAAAACATGGAAAATAGAGCTACTACCTAATTCCTTCGCCCTCATCTATTTTTGCTCACTGTTATTCTATTTTCGTCATAGTAAGCAACACAACAAGCATCGGGAATGTTTTCAGACTTTGCTGTCTTTCTTTTACTTTCTCAACCAAACGCATGGTATTACATACTAATACCTGAAAAATGGGACAATAGAACGTCTTTTACCTAATGCATATTGCCCCTACACCTACTGCTGTAAATTTTGATCTATCGGGCCCTATCAATGGTAGACCATAGGGGGGGGGGGGGGGGGAACTGAGGCCTCTGACCTTGGGACTCCGAGAGTGGAATTCCAAAAGGAAGAAACTATTATATTTTTTGTTTAAATAATTAGAAATGTATAACCAAAACATGGGACCAAAATATGCTAGAAACTGAATAAGCAGAATTTTCCGCTAGTTTGTAGGGTAAACTAGAGTAATTTGCTAGCTATGTTTAAACTTCTTTAATGTTGTCCGTCCCTGATCAGTTAGTGCTGCCGTAGACAAAGCAGCACTGCACTCCCGCCCGTTACACATAGCTTCCCGGTGCCGAATGGATAATGACTGCAATTTTTCGTGTCAATTCCTGCATTCCCCCATTTTTTTTTTGACTTTTTGGCTGGTTCAAGATCTTAAATTCCGATTTCCTCCACCATTCCAGGATTGCCTAAAATGAACCCGCTAGTCAGGGCCGCGCGAACGCAGCCCCACACGCAAAAATTTAGCTGTTGGCTAACCTCAACTCGAGGCTGCCACACAGGTCAGCCCGCGCTAAAGTGCAATGCGCGGGCCTCACCATGGGGGTCCCGCCTTCTTGATCGCGAGAGCCCCCCAGCCAGGTAAGTTTGAGAGCCGCAGCACTCCGACAGGCCCTCGCTCGACGCTTCGCATGATTCGCTGCCAGCATAAGTGCAGTTTCTCTTGTTCAGCAAGACGCAGGGAATCAGATGACAAAGTGCACGCTGCAGTCAGCGTGGATGTCGGCAGCGAGTCAGAGTGCGCTTCCAGTGAAAAACTCGATCAATTTTCTGACACAATACTCACATATAAGACGTAATTGCAGTGTTAATCTCGTATTAAGAAGATTCACGTAAGTATGCTTCCGAATTTCTTTCCTAAATTTGGATGTGGCGGACCTTTCTCCGAAGGTTTACGAAAGACTTCTTCATCATTTGACGTGAAGCATGAGCCGTGAGAGGACTCAGTGCACTAGTAACAACTGTTTAAGTTCGAAATTGAATCATTATTCACCCCCGTTTTTGATGAAGATCACACTTTCTTACCGATCTCCGAGTCTGCGAACTTCCGTCTACATGGCATCGCTTACCAGTGATCACTGAGAATTAATCCAAAAGGGCGACGAAGCTGCTACTAGGACCATTTTTTTGTCAGGGCCGCGCGTACGCAGCCCCACACACAAAAATTTAGCTGTTGGCGAATCTCAGTTCGAGACTGCCACACGGGCCAGCCCGGGCGAAAGTGCAATGCGCGGGCCTCACCATGGGGGTCCCTCCTTAGTGATCGCGAGACGCCCCCAGCCAGGTAAGTTTATGAGCCGTTGTCGTGCGTTGGGGTCCCGCTCTCCGCTCCGTACTCTTCGCTGCCCGTATCTACGCGGCCCCGCTTGTTTCGAGAGAATGAGGCCGTCAGACGGCCGTCGATGGCGTTGAAGCGATACGCATGCGGCATTTGGCAAGGCAATGTTGTCTTCTGATGAGGACGTTGGTGGGGAATCTAGTAACTGGTTGGATTCCTAGAAGGATTTCAAGGTTCCCTTAATTTTGTTACGTACGATTTGGTGGAGGTTAGATTCGTGATCAAACTCTACGTTCAGGACCGACATAGTATTACCATTGCATCAGCGATGGAAACTCCAAACATTTAGTTCACGCAGTGAGTGCTGCACAACACTCGATGACTTCCTGCCACAACCATTTTTTACATTCACTATGGGGTTAGTCATTCAGGTGGAGGCATCATCCGAGCAGTTTTCAGTTCTTCTCATCGAAATTAAATTTCAGAGAAAAGATGTGCAGACGATTACTGTTGGCTCATTGTTAGCTTACTGTTGGAAAGGAAACGGGACTTCTGAAACTTTAGTTTTTACCGCAATTGCCATTAAATCCGCGAAGCGAGGCGGAGGTGCGTTTCGTGTGGATGACAGTGAAACTAGCCCAAGGGTAACGTGGCGCATAGGCCCGACTCGGTCCCTATATAACAACGCGATAGTCAATTATTGCGAAAGAGTCTGTTTGTCGCCGGGTAAGTGGCCACCTGAGGAGACCGAGGAAATGGTGGTTTTTTTTTCGTTCTGCAATAGTACTCTCATTGTTAATGTCTCGATGCTTGATGAGGGTTTCCATTTTGGTAGAGAAAATGAGGGCTTAGGAGCAGCCTAATGTGTGAAGGGATTAGGAACAGTGTCAAAATGGTAAAATCGAGCTGAATTTCATGAACGAAAATCTTTTTAAAACTATCTTTAAACATGACACAATGGAACATTGTTCAAATCTAATTCTTTTCAGTTGAGGTTGTGGCAACTTGCTTAAAGGTAACCAAGAATATGATGATTTCATCGTCTTTCAGTGCTTCAAAGGTGCGGTATATGCGATACTGCTTTTGTTATAGATTGCCCGAACATGTACATGTTCTTGGAGCCCATCTTTTTAGACTTTCTCATGTTTCCCCTAAGACGTATAGGTGATGCGTAAATTAATAGGAGTTTGTACGAGAAAGTCACTCGCGAGAAAACATTGAGATGAATTGAGAGCAACACAAGCCTTTGCTGGCAATATGCGCATCTTTAGCGTTGGCAGTGGGAAATAAAAATGAAAAGACTTCATTCAAAACATGATTTTTCAAAAAGAAAAGTCTATTATTTATTGGAAGTGCCTTCCGCTGGCTGGCGGCGCTTTCGGCGGGTCCTTCTGGTCGGTCTGTGTCTTGTCGAGTGTCTCCTGGCTCGTCTTTATCGAAACAGCTGTAGATGATTCGCTCATCGAATCGTTAAAGAAGTCGTCACTGTCGGGAATTTCCATGCGATCAAGCTGAATTCATATATGTTGGGTTAAACCAAAAGAAATGACGCACCTTTTTCAAAATTGTGTTTTTTTTTGATTGGGCATAGTACGACATCTGGATTAAATTCTTAGATGGATGATATCTTTTTTGTGCTGTACGTACAAGAGGTGTCGGCTGGAGTTCAAAACCGTGAAGTATTCGAAATTTTCCGGAAGTTCCGTTCCAATTTTTCTGAATTTTGAGGGGTTTTCTACAACACCAAAAGCAATACAGTCCAGAACAGCTTCACTGTATTGGGTCAGGACTTCAGTAAGTACCTACTCCCCACGTGAGTTCTCGCGCACCGCCTTCACTGTAGGAGAAACGGAAATGATCACTTTTCCAAGCACTCTACTTGCTATTTCTAGGAATCTGAACTGATGATACTCTCCGAGCTTCTTTTTGCGAAGAACACTTTTAACAGTACCTACTGCTGCTACTTCGCCGAAAGGTCGCAAGTAGTCTGCTAGAGAAGCGCTTGAGATGTTCGAAAACGCATTCTCTCCATCTTAACTTCTGACCAAATTTGCTTCCGAGAGGTGGCTCAAATATTAGTAACTTTACAGGGAAGAGGTTAAGTGGTCATACTATTCTCCGAGAAAATCGTAGAAATTCTGCCGCTTTTCCCAGCTTTGGAATTCTTTCTTTCGCAAAAGAAGAATTGCCAAACATGGCGACCTAGAAACGAAGTTCCCTATGTTCTTCGCTTCTCAGTTTTCCGAGTTCTCTGCGCAGGACCTCAGGGACGTGCTCATGAAGTATTCAATGGTCTCTGCTAATCAAAGATTATATTGTCTGCCGAGGTGGTCGTTCATTAACGTTATGAAAAAAAAATAAATAAAGCCAACACCAAACGCGTCATTTCTTTTGCACTAACTTTATATCAAAATTGCAAGGGAAGAACATCACAATTATTGTAAAATTAGCCATTTTTATACGAGATCTAAAGAAAAGAGCATCTTGTGGCATCTGGACAAGTATTGGTCAGCAACACCATAAGTGAGAAAAAGAGGGTGTCTACCATTTTTACTCTCATGGCGAGCCACACCCTGACCAACTTTTCATCCTACACCTCAGATCCTTCGTGGACGAGAAAGAACTTGTTGATTTAAACACTTTTTCTGGACCTCTATATGTTCAGCCACAGCCTCCACAATCCCGAGGGAAAGGAGAAACAGTGTCCTAATCGATTTGAAGGATGACTTAGACGTTAAAAGTGGATGCGCAATTCTTTGAAAAGGTTTCAGAAAAGTAGGGAGCGAAAATCGGAACACATGATATCATTTCTTCCAAAAAAAATCAAAAAAAGAAGCGGAAGCAAACGTGGGGGGGGGGGGGGGAGGGGGGGGGGTCTGGAAAACTCTAGAGCAAAGTACTGGAGATGGTTCTGGCAAATATCAGCTCCTCTACTCTGATGAAGCTATTCACTGGATCCCCGATTTTGGTTGGTTTCTGAGGCAGATCCTTACCAATACCTTATTGGGATAGAAAATGGTTAACACATTGCAGACCAAGCACATTTTTGCTTTGGTGGCCAATTAATATTTGAGCTCTGGTCGGGCCCAAACTGATGCGTTGTTTTCTGTATTTAATAATGTCGTCTTGGAAGAAGGCCGTAGGACAAGGTGCACTTCTCAAAATAAAAGCATGATGTCATGTACCATGTGCATCAAGTGGCCCTTTTGACGAAATCACCGTGTACATCAATTGGTCTGCGCTCAAATTCCCTGAGCTGGACATTAATTGGTTTGAATATTTTGGACATGTCTCTTACAGAAACGGTGAATTTTACGCAGAGTTGTTGTGCACCACGAAATTGTTTGCTGCTTAGTTAGTAATCGCAAGTATAAGCCTACTAAAGGTGAAAGTGGTGTTCCACTAATAGTGCTCGGTGAAGGAACGACAATTTTCAGGCTCAATAGCTGCACAAAATTTGCTTCCAATAATCCTACGAAAGTTACAGTGTCAAAAACATCTGTATTTTCAAAACACAGGAGATTAAATGTGTTACAATGTACCATGCGGATGAGTCATAAAACTCAGAATCACGACAAAAGCTGAGTGGGAAAAGCTACTGTGGGTAATGCCTTCAGGAAATCTGAATAAAAAATTGTGCAGTTCCAGAATTTTCTATACGCATTTTCTACTGCGCACATTTTTGGTACGGAAGTAAAAAAAAAACAGAATTTGACAGAATTCATGCATACCATGCGCAGGAACACCTTTCTCAAGGTTTCGATGTTATGCAGAAGATGGTCAATTTCGAGGCGAACGAACGGAGAGCGCACGTACTCCTTCACCCTACTCAGAACTGCCACGACGGCGTCCATTCGTTTGTGGGCCTGCAGAGATGACAACTGTCAATGGTAATAGTAGTACATGAAGGAGTTGCTAACCTCTTTCAGTGCATCACGCAGTTCCATACTGCCGTAGAAGCCACCGAGCTGCTTGTCGATGTCATCAACCAGCAACTAAAACATGTCAATGCAAAACTGACAATGGCAACGATTTCATATCACCGATGCTTACATCCTCTTTCTTTTCTGTAAGTGGATGTGCTACTTCCGGAGGCTTTGCGGTGTGCGTGTCCTGGATTAATAGACAAATTCTCTATTGATTATTTCTACGTAATTCCCATACATACCGAGAGGGTTACGTTGCTTCGGGACTGATGACTTTTCAGATTAGTGATGTTGGTAAGGATCTGAAAGCACAATGAATCCAACACATGTTGGGCAAAAATCACGGTACACAAAGAAAGGAATGCACAGAGAAAAAGTTCTATGCAATAAGGCACAATGTTATGATGTTTATAGGTTTCCATCAAACAAAAGGCAACACGCCATCTCTGGATATCGTCCAACATCTTGCACACAGACCCTAGGGCTGTGTTTGTTGGCATGTGCGCGCATCTAACGTCGGAGTTTCAGGCTTCTTTTGGTGCTAGCTTCGCTGTTGAAAGACATCTTCCTTAGCAGGTGTCAGTCGCACCTCACCCAACAGTAGTTCTTCCCACTTCACCGCTTCTCAGCGCCAAAGCGTCCAAGAGCTGAGGACAAGCGTCCCTCCAAGAGCTGTGGACTTTTTGGGTGACATCTTCCCACTACGTATGGTCGCCGACTGATTCATAGACTTTATATGTGTGGACCACTTTCTCAGTGTTGTACTCAATCCGTGGCAGCTTTGTCCCCTTCATCCGCAGTGGACACATTTTGTCTGCGTATTCTCCATCACTGAAGCCTGCCCTCCCCTTACCCACCAGTAGATGCGTCGATTGACGTCGCCGATATTGCCTGATGCTGGCACGCTCTTACATGTCCTCTTCTTTCCAACTAAACTACATCCAAGCTCAGACTTGCACAACAATTTGGGACGTTCTATCACAACAATTTGGGACGTTGGATGACGCGTCGGATAACAAAAGATATGCATCGGTCTCCGTTATCTGACGACCGATAAATACCATCTGTTAACCGACCGGATCGAACTCCGATGAACTGTAAATTTAGCTTATGCAAGCACGCTCCTCTATGCAAACTGATTGATAAGATATGAGAACTTGCAACACTTTGTTCTCATCATTTCCATTCATTTTCTTCACAGCGACGGCGTCGTTGTGAAGTATGCCATGGGCCTGAGGCCGTAAAAGCGTGCGTCTAAGTTGTATCAGCCATGCGACTGGTCCTGCGATGCACTATAATTACAGATTTACCTAAGCTATAATTATAGTGCATCGGAGTTCGTTCCGATCCGCTAACGAAAGATACGCATCGATCCTCCGCCGATGAGGATCAGTACGCATCTTTGTTATATTGAGCGCTCGAACTCGACCCCTGAGGACAGTCTGTAACTACACTAACATCATTATGACTAATCTGCCTGCTACATCTTCTAACGAGAATTGGCCAATCAAATGCAAGTGCATTTCTTCTTACCCGCTTTTCTTCGCTTTTAAAATGAGCTTGAAGTTTATCGATCTCTAATTCCATTTGTTTGAGCATATTTTCGTAATTGTTATCCATATTGATGTTCTGAAAGGTGGTTGCCTTGATTCTCGACATACTTATTTAAAAACGCTTTCAATAGAAGTTTGTTAGCGTCACGTTCTATATAATAGCAATGCGAAGTCTACCATCGTTTGCTCTGGCACTGAGAGGACCACTCACCAGGAATCTAGCTAACGAATGGGAAAAGGGTAGGATGCACAAATCAGCGTTCAGCTCAAAATAATGTTATCATTCTTCTACTTTTTCTTCTTTAGCATTTGTCCCGTTCATTGGCGGGGTCCGCTTGCCTGATCTTCTGAAGCCATTTAGCTTTATCGTGCGCCTGGTCTGGTGGGCACACACTTGCTTTAGATCCGCATGCATTGTGTCCAGCCACCGTTGCTCTGGCCGTCCCTTTGGCCGTTTTCCTGGTGCCTCAAGATCAAGGCCTACTTTGCAGACGGTGTCTTCGTTGGCGCGCAGACAGAAAGTGGCCGTACCATCTAAGGCGGGTTTCGCGGAGCTTGTCAGCAATCGTGGCGATACCAAACCGCTGTCGGATTTTTTCATTGCGTAGGCGGTCCACATGCGTGATACCAGCGATCCATCGTAACATCTCCATCTCCATCATAAAGTTGTTGGGAGCTGATTCCACGCGTGCATGCTGTGACGACTTGGCAAAAGTCCGAAAGCCCAGCGATATTTTGATGTGTCCTGTTCCCGACCTATAGGGTAATTTGCAGGATGATGAATCTGAACCGCATTGTGGCCAGTGATAGTGAGGGTGAGGAAGTCGAGATGCACCCGTCTCTCGTTTTCAAGAACAGGCAGCTGTCCCTTTGACATAATGCCGGAACACGAGTTCAGGAAGGAGTACCGCTTCTCGAGGGTCTTGTCAAATGTTGGAGGATGATTTGAGGCATCCCACAGAACACTCAGCGCCGCTAACAATCGCCCAGCAACTTGAAGTATGCACGAGCGGCACGGCCTCATCGCTTATTTCTCGTGTCCGCGGAAAACGCACCGCCATGGACGCTCACTATCTATACGAATCACATCCATAAAAGCTTGTTTGCCTCTGGGATTTGTAGTGGTTGGACACGGTCCGGTGTTTGAGAACTCCGTTTGCAGGGTTTTGTCACGGGTCGCTGTTCTCCACCTCAAATTGTGATTATTAAGTCTTTTTTGCCCTTTTGACGGTCGCAGTAGGCGGTTGCAGATTTCATTGATTTATTGTAGCTCAAACAGCTGAATTCGACCACTACAATGCAGCCACAAAGACAAGCGCAAGCGAGGTAAAAGTGAGGCTGTCGATGTCTCGAATGAAAATTCAAATGAGGTGATTTCATCGATCCTGAAAATAACATCTAAGCCGCTCACCTTTTTCTCCTCTACGGAAGATTAAAAAAAGCCATTTTAAGCTTGTCCTTCGTGATAATGGGCTCTGAAATGTTTCGAAAACTACACACTCGCGGATTCGATTCTGAAATATAAAGCATGCAATATCAGATATATGGTGTTTCAACGAGGAGCATAGTTGTGAAGATATTAGAAAAGGAGAGAAGACCGTAAATAGTGCCTTACTCGGAGAGGCACGTCAGAAATGCAGATCACAGACCTTGGTTCGGTTTGGTGATGCTAAACTGAGAATTGTGTATTAGGCATAAAACATGCGGACATGCTGTAGCACTTTGTATCTATTTGGCGAGCAAGTTGGGTCAAACGGGGTGAAGAAGCTACTTCAATCTGACTCACGCATGGCACGTCACGGTGCGCTTCATTGCTTATGATGGGTATCTGGCAAATCAAGACGAGGATATGTTTTATGAGTGCACAATATCGGAGTTCGAAGGTCTCTATCGCCGTCTTCGAGCAAGGCTTTGCCAATCGAAAACGTATCCTGCGCCTTTAACGCAAGGCACTGACTGGAAATTTGTTTGAGATAGTCATCCATTATTTAAAACAATTTCGTAAATAGTATCAGCATGCAAGTCATGCTGCCATAGAAAGCATCAATATGTTTCTAGATTTCTTGGGCACTGGCGATCCTTCCACGCGTGCGCACACGAATTCAAAAATGGCCGCTCGACAGTGACCAGGATAGCGTACGAAGTATGTCGGGCAATAATAGCTGGTGAGTGTGGACTAGATAGACAGATGTCCTATAGGGTAGTGCTCTGATGTTGATCATTTGAGAATTTTGGGAGGAGGCATTCCCGCTGCCTAAGGTATGGCGAGAGCGCGAAGGGGTTTCGCTTTTTTTGGGGTTATCCGCGTGGCGTCGCCGCCATTAGCGCTTTGAAGTTCTCCATACCTGAACGACTTCATTCTTATTGCAACTATGAGCTTTAGGCCCCAATTAATACAGGGAGTGCACACTATAATCACAAATGGACATATTCATTTCTGTTGCTTGCCGTCACCGACAGTCGATTCAAGAGCTTACTAATCGACTGCGGTGGAAAGGGTCGCATTAGTGATTAAGGTAGCTGATTTTGACACAGATCTGTGTCATTCAACAAAATAGTCTTGGAAATACTACGAACGTCCCCAATTAGAGAGTTTCTTGAGCACTCGAAATCAGCATTCCCATCACCAACCAAAACTAGGTCGCCATGATATCGTGGAGTACCACGTGCTGGCCGACGGCGGATTCGCACAGACGGATGGAAGCAGAGGCCCTATCAGCAAGGACAGGCCAAGCGTGATTTTCAAGAAGCGCGCTTTAAATGTGTGAGTGTTTCAGCTCGTGAACTAATCGTTCTTTTACAATCTATTCTACAATTTAAGGTAATCTAATGTAAATGATCACGTGTTAAGGGATAGTTGAAAATGTTTTTGGGATCATTACATCAAGATTCAGAGTTTTTATGGCTCCGCTGCAAGCCTTATGGTTGAGGCCTTGCCCAGCGAGTAGTTTCAATGAAGAACAAGAGCAGTTTTCATGAATATGTTATGACGTAGTATCAGGTGCTGCATAACCTTATGGTTGAGGCCTTGCCCAGCGAGCAGTTGTTAGCCAGGTGTCCTCCAATAAGTGCGGGAGGTGTAGGAATTTAAGGTGGCTCACTGTCGCGCGCAAGGGCACGCGGCAACGCGCGAATTCAACGCTACAGGTAGTCTCATTATTCCGCGAAGCGAGACAGAATTGAATAAGTTATAAAAATAAGTTCATTCCACTCCATTGTCATAATAATTGAACACAACAATCAATAAAATACCATGACATCTGGTCATTGACAAGCATCAATGAAGCACAAAAAAAGCCCAGTCGTATTTAGCAACCAGAGCTCTCAGCTCCAAAACAAACTGCATAAGGAATGGGAGCAAGCTCATATTTAAGAAAGACCTGAGAATAACCAGTCATATTGAAGAAGATACTAAGCCTTGTGAGCATGACTCTGTCACAACATCAAGCTGTGATAACGGCACGCAAATGTGCTATTCAAGTCAACCTTCAACTTTTCCGAACATGTTTACATTTGAGTGCCTCTACGAATCGGTCTTACTTTCAATTTCCAGGATGGCATGGGATAACCGAAGTTGAAATTCTTCGAATTTTGAAGATCATTGCTCTGCTGCCATGGGTGATATGGCTTGCATCTCTCGCAATGTCACCGTCAAGAGTTGGCCTCGAAGTTTGTGAAATGCAATTGAAATATGATCTGAATATGTACATTTTTATATAAGCATATACAAAAAAGCAAGCTTACCCATGACATCGTACTTATCCGGATTTCCGCGATGGGACATCAGGGCTATGGTCAGTTCTTTCATAACTGAAAATAGAAACAACTCACGTAACGCACTTATAACAGGAATAAGTGATAATTTAATATCCAAGATAATGATTTTGTACTTCTTTTTTGATGCGTGCGCTTTGCGCGCTTCTGCCCTAACGCGGAAACCGGTCGCACCACAGAAACAGCACCTGTTCCTACCTATAAAGGAGGATTTTTTTTTGAAACTGAACCTAAGAAACGCAAGTGCAACAATGGAAATCAAATGAGTGAAATGCAACCGCAACAAATATCGTGAATCATTCTAGTGGAACTAAACACTCGCTCTGCTCCCTTGTTCCCCCCAGATTCCTCTCCAACTACGTCGATATCCTTTTCGATAGGATTTTCATTGATAACATTGCAATAACGCTGGCTATAAAATAGAAATATTAGCACCTAAGCATACATTAAAAGACCATACACAGTGGTCACGGACCTAGGATTGATGCTGTGTTCCAGGAACATGAGAGCCTTGTAGTCAGGCTAAGAAGTGTACATTTCAAGCACACCAGCGTCTGCACTGGAGGTCCTTCGTGATGCTTCGCGATACTCCCTTCGTTTCCGAACGTAGACGTCACGCAAGTTTTTGAAGGTTCGATGGAGACATTCCACTCGAATGTTCGCACATTATTTTCGGTATCTATGGTAATATGTTTATGTATTATACATATTGTACTAGACTATATACCCTTTTATTACCTCTGTCATTTAAAACTGATGAGGACAGTTGTTATTCCCGATAGAATCTTTTAAAATGCTCACATTTTTATTGATCGACATACTAATTCTGAGTTTACCTCACGAAACTTAACCTATAATATTTTTAAACAAGCTAAATAATGGTACTTACCTTCAAACTCTTTTCCAAAATCTACGGCCATGTCCGCACTGATAGCCCTTCAGGCAGCATTGCGTGCATGGGTGTTTTTGTAATCGTGGTCTTGCTCGCTCCACATTACTGGATACTTTTCTACCAATTCGATCAGAACCATTTTCTCTCCTTCAGTCAATCGCGGCAACAAAGCAGACTCTCCATGGCACCGTTTCATTTTGATTCAACTGCAAAGAGGTGCAGTTAAAGAACGATCTTTTCTTTCGTATATATTTATTTATTTATTTGTTTCATGCACTCAAGGTGCGTCAACAATGAGAAGCAACTAAAACTGCATAAACTGTCAGCAAAGCAAAAAAAGAGCAAATTTTAAGAAAAGCAGGTGCAAAAATGGACGGTGTTTTGAACAAAATCACTGTTAATGGTTAGAATAATCCTAAACACAAATCCACTGAACCCGGACCAGTAGGATAAGACGTAGTTTTTCATAACTATGAGCGACACGTCGGCGGGTTAACCACGCAGTGTCCTTGAGATAGTCACGTCAAGGATACGCCACTGGAAGAACCATACCGGGGCGAGCTCTGTATTTTAAGAGCTTCTTTAATCTAAATACAAACCCCGGGCGTTCGCCAAGAAAACGCTCGCGGAACGAACCACATGGAAACCCAGACGAACAATCGCCATTTACCTAAAGGGAGTAAAATAGGAGGAACGAAGCTCTGCGTATAAGTTTTGTTCTGGATGTTTGCCCAAATCATCGTCCACTACAAAATAATGCGAAGTTAAATGGCAGAACAAACTGAAACTACTCAGAAAGGTGAAGAAGGCGCAATAAATCATATTTGCGTAGCCGTGCTGCAAACGTGGTACTGGAAGGAGAGTCCATAACTTCGGATGGTAACATTTGTAACCAACGTGCAGTTCTGGCAAAGAAAGAATTAGAATATCTCATGCAAATTCTTTTATTGCCATTGAAAGATTGAATCGAAAACCTACCTCTGCGTCCATTGCTAGCCCTAAAGACCTAATATTTGCTAGCATTCAGTTTTACTTCCATTCCATTCTTAGGATCTTGAAAGCAAACACCAGGTCTCTGAATGCCCTTCTATGTTCTAAGTTGAGAAGCTTGAGTTTTTTTAGACGCTCCGTGCAAGGTGGCAGTGAATATGGGTACCCTACATTGGGGTATGACTTGTA
>KN726146.1:26397-38728 GCA_000816745.1 Ancylostoma duodenale
GAGTTCGATTCGGTGGAACCTTCCTCAACTTCTTCCTCATCCACATCTTCCTCACTCAAGGCCTCTTCCCGCTGTAAATGTACTATTGTAAGAGCGTGCCTCTAGCTTGCTGTTAGTTCTGCGTTTTTTACAAATCTAGCAACCCTACCCTATTTAGGACCCAATAATGTATTAGTGGCATTAAAAATATATCCGAGTCTGGGTAGTAATAAATAAATAAAAATAATAACAAATTGAAAGTTCGGATGTTTGGAATTGAGAGGGTAACAAACTGAGAGGGTAACTTGGAGGAGAGAAGTTTCGAATAATCGAGTTTTTTTTTTAAATTAGTTTCTAAATTACTAAGTTGATTGAATTGTTCATTCTTATGCGCTCTCAAATATGCGTACTACTTGCGTTCTCACTAAATATGGGCAATTTTGTTTTGTTATCTAGTTGTTCATTTATTTAGTTACATTATTAAACTCTGTGGCAGAATTTTGTGTCCAAACAGAGAGCCCCGAAGCACAATTGGAAGGTTGAATAATCTCATACATATGGGTATGACTACCCACGAGGAGCAGCTGGGTATATACAACATCAAGCATGGGTAGATAGGTCAGACTTAATTACCCAAGTCTGAGGTATTTAGTTTTTTTTTTTCAAATTTGCTATTCATTCGGAAGCACGGTGGAAGGACGAGGATTTCCTATTCCGATGAGTTCTTTCCTAGAGTTTTTTTTTCTAACTTAGGGTTTCGCTCCCTTAATGACGAGCACTAGGAGAAGCGTTTAGTCTTGTTTTCGTAAAAGGGATACATAAAAATACGAAAGCCAGACCATTTATTTATTTATTTTTGTAAGATGATAAATTATGATCTGTTGATGTCGATGAGTGCCAGATAAAGGGCAAATCTACGTACGTACGTCAACAGTTTACCAGGAATAATCTCCATTCCAGCTCAGTAGCGAAAATATGGAAATTTTAACAAAAATAAATGAGTTCTGATTTGATTAACAGAGTCAGAATTTGGCGTCACCAACCTGCCTAATTTCTTCCTTCCTCTTTACTGCTTCTTCCGCAAACGACATGATACTGCCTCTCAACGTCTCCTTTGTATCCTCGAATTCTTTATCGGGCTTCGATGAGAATTTTGTCTGCGGGATTACTTCCTTTCTGGTGACCTCGTCTCGCTGAAGAACAGTCCCTGCTCTCAGTTTGTACTTTGCGAGAGAATTTGAAAGCGAGTCATCGTCATAGCCTTCCAAGTTCTCCTTTAAACGCTCTCGAGAAAGGAATCGCTGAAATTTCTATTTTTTGAATATTTCACATTCAAAATAATGCAAAATATAATAGTAAAGTGGGTAGTCGTCACCTCGTAACACTCTGCCTGCATGACCTCGGCGGCTGCTTTATACCCATTGTTGCTGAGGAAGTGATAGATCATGGAGTGGCAAATGAGTTCTACAATTCGATTTGTATTCTAAAGCGTTTTCAACTGTGCATATTGGGAGTTCAGACCTCACCTTGATCGCTAAGCTTCACCACTCGTACAGCTGTCTCTGGCCTCACTATTCTTAGCACAGCTTCTCTGATAAGACTCTGAAAATAAAAAAAAGTGGAAATGTGGCATTTCTTTTGAAACAAAATGAGTTATATGTATATTCAGAGGCCCTGCTCAAGACACTAATTTACATAATATTTCTTTGAAGTTACCCAAGTCCGTTCAGCCTACTTCCATCAACATTCTCACAACGTCATTCCTTATAGCGACGTTTCTCATTATTACAAAGGCTACTTATAAATACTTTCAGATACGCTAACTGTATGAGCTTTTCTGTTGTAGTGACTATGGCAAAAATGTGTTTAAAACCAAGCAATCTATTTAGATCCTCGAATTACTATAAAAATTCCGACCCAAAGTTTAGCCGTGGATCACAAAAAACCACCATTCAGGTCAAAATGATCTTATGCAAAGAGAGCTATCTTTTGCTCGAACGTTTTTAAACCGTTTTTCCTTAACGTTTTCAAGCGTTTACGGCTGAGAAATGGTTAGGATTTGGTAGAACTAAAAAAAAAGCAATTTATCGTAGGTGAAGGTTTCCTCTGTGAAATGTGAAAACCTCTTCTGTGAGGCGTTCTTATTTGTAAATTTATAGCCGTAATAATAAGCTTGTAGCCATATCTGTGATTCAGGAGAATGCGATCACAAGGGTACACTCCGCCGAGAAATGGTTAGGATGTGGTAAAAGAGCAGAAGGTGCAATTCTTCATTTCAAGTTTTCTTCTGTGAGGTATGAAACAAATAGGTAGAAGTAGGGAAACGTTAATTTAAAAATGAATCCCATCACCAGGAACAAAGACATGAAGTTTTTTTTTGAATTTTCAACAGAAAGGTTGAACTAAGGAAAACACTGCAATAGCTCTACAAAGAGCAATCACATACCTGAAGGAATTTGAAGACCTCAGTGTCGCGCAGTCCTCGAAGAATCTGATCAACAGCCTCGTTTTTGAACTCGGCACTCATGACTTGCGATGAATATATCACATTCAGAGAAGAATCACTTAGAAACAACACGGAACCAAGCGTGAAGTTTCTAATGAGAGTTCAGGATCGATGCCTTTTCGATGTTGTCATGGAGACGTGCCAGCTGTCGTCAAGAGCTGGAAGCGCATAATGCAGTGAATGCAGCGGCGTAAGTTTCTTGTGTCAGATTTTACGAGCCGCATTCACCTTCACGTGCACACTCTTTGCCGGAGCTCTCTTTGAAGAGAGTTCTCGCTCCGATGGGAGACATGAAAACAGCTGTTAAAATATTGCAGCTGAGGATGAACAACTAGAATCACCGCCTATCTGCGAAGGTAGTACAGAACCGAATATGCTGAAATGCGCACGATGAACAAATGTTCGTCGAAACAACCTCAATGTGTCTCATTGGCAGTGTTTCACCCCATGCGTTAAGATTTCTTAGCATTAAGAGTATTTAGGAGACTGCGTTCACAGCGGTATGAATGATTCCTTGCAAAATTTCAAAGAAGCCCATTTTTGAGCTGCTTTTTTGTGGAGTAATCTAAGCGCCGACTGAGGGCTTGCACCCTAACCAGCCGTAAGTCGCCCTGCTATAGCGTAGCTATCGAATTCCAGTATACTGATAACAAATTGACGCATAGGCCTGTAAGGTGGGAAGCCTTTGTAAGGTAAAGGTATTAAGCGGGTGAGGCAAAACCCCCAAGCTCCCGTAGTAGAATGCATGATCTATCCGCAACAATGCTGGTGAATCTACACACACTGTATACTCCATTGTTTTTCTTCCCTTCATTTCAGATGCAGTAAGTGGCGCCTGTCAGTGAAAGCATTTCATCGTCTTTTTCATTCTGAGTTACATACATATAACTACTGAACCACTCTCTTAAACTAAACGTGCAGAAAACCCGATAGAATCCCGTACTCAGCGAACAATGGTATTCACCTAATTAATTACTCAATTATTTACTTATCCACTCATTTATTGCTATCATTACACTTATACGTTTTCCTTTGTGCTGACAGTTTCGTTGTCTTTTTCGCATTTTCTTCAAAAAACAGCGATTTCAACACTGTCAATGCAACCTCTTTAATCATGCCACTCAAAAATACCCATTAAATACATAATAGCACACATTGAACAATTAAGTTAGGTTTATTTGGAACGATTTTCAGGACCACTGATATTAATATCAAGATTCATTTCAGTCGGCTTTTCCTTCTCTCCCCAGTACAGGAACGGCTAAAAAAAACCGTTGTGAAAAACGAATTCGTAGAATGCAATCAAAACTGTGTTACCGATTTGGCTGTTCCCTTCTTAATGAGGAAATGGCGGACAACGGTAATGCAGAAGAGATAGCACAGGGCAACAAACCATAGCAAACAGATGGGTGCTGTTAGAACATCCCACCAAGCTAGTTGCTAAAAACATTGGGATTTCAGATAATGCTGGAGTTTGGTGGAGCAAAACTATTAGAACTATGTACTAGGTGCGTGCGTGCGCCAGACCCACGTCAGGCGCAAGCAAGCTAAACGCTGCGAAGATAGCTTGTGGATGAGTTGCCTGTGATTACGGAGAAAGTGTCACAGTTCATGACTGATAATATCTTAACGGCTAATCAGCCGCTTCCTCACCTTTGTCGGGTATGATGTAAGAGGTTGTCGCGCCACCTTCGCGTGTGATCTGCTGCGCCTCAAACGTATGCGTGTCGCATACGTCTGGGTTGCAACAGAAATGGGCTTATCTTTACCACATTCAGCGAGCGTGAATCCTCATCCTATCTAGGGCTATCTTCCATCGAGACGCCGCGTTCTTCCACAATGGTCTTGTGGACTTCTTCCACTGCACCTCCGAAAACGCCTGCAGATATGTAGCCATGATGGGTTTTGAGACTTCTTCCACAGCGTCTCCGAAAGCGCCTGCAGATACATGGCCACGCTGGCCTCGCTTGCAGGGGGCGTGGCCAGGTCGGGTTTGGACCGGGCCTGTTTTCTAGTTGAAGGTGCCTTGAAAAAATGCTACAGGCTCCGCTACTGAAATAGGCACGAGCTGGTGAGAAGTGCTATCTCTCCTATCAAGACCGAAACCAAATCCGTAAAAACGTAAAAGTGAGTGGAGGTAATGCCATAGACCGTGTGAAGTTGTGATGGATGTAACAATGTTTGACTACAATGTTTCAGATTCTGAATGTTCTTCGCCACATACATATTCATCTTCATTGATCAATTTGATTGAACTTTCTAGTTGCAAGTCTGGTATTTTCTTTTTCTTCCCTACCGTATGGCAGCGTGCCGTAAGCCTGCAGGTACAGTGGATACCTGAAGGCATATCTCGCCCATGCAATGTCATTGGACAATCACTACCCCGTTATTCAAGTCGTATTGATTTTTTTAGCTTATAATGAGTCATAAGGTATCATTTATTAGAACTAGGAGTTTCACAAATTTGGCAGTCGTTCACGATTGACAGCGAGATGCCTTCCACCTGAATAGAGTCTGATCCTTATCAAATCTGTCAGTAAGTCTTTAACCTCTGCCCTCTACAAATAAGCATCTACATACAGGATGATGATTTCCCGTCAGAACACAGCTTCACGAGAAATGATTTCAAAATCAGCGTCTGTCTAGGTTGAGCCTATTCAATAAGCCTTTGAACTTTTTTCTCACTGCTCTCAAGCTCTATGTCCTATCATCCAAGGATTTTTAAACTTCGTCCTTTTCATTTGCAGCAATGTACAGGCATCCCAGTAATCATCTACTTCGTGAAAGGGGTTTTTAAAACTAATTCAAACGAAAAGTGGATTTTTAGTGTCTAAGTGCGTACACAAAGTTCAGAGAGAACATATTAACTTTGCGATTGGGTATCAGATGCTTCAAGTGAATATTGGGCTTGTCCGTAATTTGCTTTAATAACAGCCTTTGTGTTTAGACTATCAAACTCGAGTATTGGTTGCTCCCGTTACAACGGAAAGGCAATTCGGAGCCTGGATTTAGATTTTTATTTATTTATTTTTTTGACCTCCATGTTCAAATTATTAAAAGGGTACCACGTAGCTGAAGTTGTAGCACTAGTGCATTTGGTCTTTAATGATGATCTCTTCTTATTCAAGCAGCTGAGACTTGTATTCCGTTTCACTTTTCATCCATTTCCTTTCTTTCATCTGTTGTAATGACAGATGAATGTTTTTGATATGTTACGGTGCAACCTAGCATCAGTGGCTGGTCCTGCCAAATTTGTGAGACTCCTAGTTCTAATAAATGATGCCTTATGACTCATTATAAGCTAAAAAAATCAATATGACTTGAATAACGGGGTAGTGATTGTCCAATGACATTGCATGGACGAGATATGCCTTCAGGTATCCACGGTACCTGCAGGCTCACGTCACGCTGCCATACGGTAGGGAAGAAAAAGAAAATACCAGACTTGCAACTAGAAAGTCCAATCAAATTGATCAATGAAGATGAATATGTATGTGGCGAAGAACATTCAGAATCTGAAACATTGTAGTCAAACATTGTTACATCCATCACAACTTCACACGGTCTATGGCATTACCTCCACTCACTTTTACGTTTTTACGGATTTGGTTTCGGTCTTGATAGGAGAGATAGCACCTCTAACCAGCCCGTGCCTATTTCACTAGCGGAGCGTGTAGCATTTTTTCAAGGCACCTTAAACTGGAAAACAGGCCCGGTCCAAACTCGATGTGGCCACGCCCTCTGCAAGCGAAGCCAGCGTGGCCACGTATCTGCAGGTGCTTTCGGAGGCACTGTGGAAGAAATCTCAAAACCCATCATGGCTACGTATCTGCAGGCGTTTTCGGAGGTGCTGTGGAAGACAAGATCCACAAGACCATTGTGGAAGAACGCTACGCCGCCATCTTCCATCATATACAGCGAGCGTCAATAGAACTCAGCCCTCAGCCCCTAAAGGGCCGCGGGTGGCTCCTTTAGCTAGTATAGCAGTGCTTTACGGTCTCTTCGTGGCATTAGGTGCTAACGGTTTTGCGCTCTTTTCAGTCGCGATTTTTTCAGTCCCACTGCAGCTTTTCCGTAGCGTGCACCATATTGTCCGAAAGCGCTTGCCTTCCTCTACAATTTTCATGGGTTTCTCAGAAGTGTTGACTGATTTAATTTTCAGGCTCAAGAAAAAAAAGGCAATTTGAGAAAAAAAACATCATTTCCTCCTCATACTGAATAAGAACTAGCGAGCGTCCAATGGGGCTCGAACGGGTAAGCTCGGTAGAACATAAGCCCAAAAAAACTTTATCAATCGAGCACTCTGAGGGCCAGTTTGACGATGTTGGCAAGGCTGAGGTTCGACGTTATCATGGGGTAGGATGACTACTATACATTGGAATATTCGACGATTTTTGAAATATTCGAATTTTTGAATAATTCGAAAAACACAAAATTTGAAATATTCGAATTCTGAGTAGTTCGAATATGAGGCTTTTTGAAATATTCGAACATTGAATAATTCGAATAAGGTGTTTTTCAAAATGTGCGAATGAACGAATTATTCGAATATGGGACTTTTTTGGCTACCCGAATGAATGAATTATTCGAGTAATTGAATCTTTGAAATCACCGAATGAATGAATAATTCGAATCGAATATTCGGTCCAGAACCATTTCAGTAGTACAGTTTTTGAACTATCTACATGTATCACAATCAATTGGTGCAATGTTGTGTGCAGAGGCGTGCAATGTTCCGATGATTACAGAAAGCTTTAAAAACCTTCTTGAAACGAAATCCCATTTTTTTTTGGAATTCCATTCCAAAAAAAAGCTTCTATGTTCAAAACTTTTTCAAAAGTAGAGCATTTCGTGCACTTTTTTATAATTAGAAAAGAGTTGATCTTAGAGTGATAAATTTTGGCAAGGAAGGAAATATATTTGTATGATCTCTGATAAGCGTTCCTGGCCACCATCATCAGCCTTTGTTAATCGCACCTACAAAGATGGCCCTCGGAACATAGCAGGATCCCATCAGGCGATTTGCGTGAATTTTTGGGGCCGCAACAAGCCTTTAAGGTATGTCCTTGTTAGTGGTTGTGTACAACTCTCCATAATACCCATCACAACATCGCTGATCGAATATCAAGTTTTCCGGAGCCGAATAAATGAATATTTCGAATTTACCAGTTCTCAGGGGGGCGAATAATCGAATAATTCGGATAAACTCGTTTTTGAACAGCACGAATGAATGAATAATTCGAATACCCCGTTTCTTCAAAACCCTGAATGAATGAATAGTTCGAATATGCCCATTTCTTGAAAAATCGAATGAACGAATTGTTCGAACATTCGAATATTCGAAAAACTCATCGAATACATTCGATTCGGTCACATGTTAATGACTACACCCTTGCTATTGGATTTTTCAAGCAGAATCACCTCACATAAATGATGTGTTTGAGAGGTATAATGCCCATCTAAACTAGAGCATTTCTCATGATCAGTCACCATACCTTCAAGAAACTTGTTCGGTCGAAGTGGTTCATGTCATCGAGACCGAATTTGTTTCCCTGGAACTTTGAGGATTTTTGTTGATCAGTTATTTCATGCACAAGGTCTCATTCGTATTTGGCACGGATCATTTGAGTAATTTTGGCGGCCTTTCATACTTCAAGTGCATCCTAGGATAGGCAGTTGTCGGTTATTATGTTTTTCATTTAATCAGTACTCTATTTCGCGGGCTTAAAGCTGAAATTAACTGTTGGCTTCAGAAAAAACCTTTACAGACATCTATGGAAAACGCTTTCGAGTACTTCATGGTATACACCTCAGACATAGCAAATAGGCGGAGAAAACTGCAACTGAAAAAAGATGCTGAAGAACTTATGTCAACACCTGACATTTTGTGATTTTTTGTATTTGTGGGTTTTAATATGATTGTCGTCTTCCTCGTGGCTTTCACGTTCTCATTATGTTTTTCATTTTCTATTTTGCCTCTCTATTTGGAATTTCTATCCTCTCGCGATGAAAGAAAGCAATGATACTAACAAACAAGAAAGCCACAATAGAAATAGGTAATCATACGATTGGAACAGAGTGGGGTGGTAATGACAAGAAAGCGCGAAAGAAGTGGGAAACCTATCAGCGACCACAAATAGTACCAATTTATCACCACGGCCGGGTTTCCCAACGTGCGGCGCGCGCAGTCTTTCCACCGAGAGCTGAGTTTCGTCGACGTTCAATGTGTAGTGGGGTCGTTTTGTAGGGTAGGGGCGATGAGCTCCGCTTAGCAGCCATTCATGGCGATGTAACGTGGCAATCGATGCGTATCATTCCCACAATCCTCATCTCTTACATCGCCGGTTCATTTTGATTCACTTTGAACTGGCAAAGTCTGGGGATACTCTCATGGAGAACGAGGATAAATGGGGCGTACCTGATAGTATCCCATAACTCACGACTGACCAAACCGAACACCAACTACGAATGAGAAGTATTAACGTGGATAAGCATGGTTTTCCTTTAATTTTGATCGCTTGCCATATTTTAGTTCTTCTTATTTGGCAGTTCATGTTTGTGTGTGCATCTATGAATGAGAACCAATATTAAATTAAAAATAACCACAAATTCTTGTTCAACGCGTCGAGTTATGTACGAAAATGCGGTAAATTTTGATTTTTATCTTAATCTGAAGAGGTTTCTGTCCACTTTCATTCAGGTTTAAACGTGTCAAGTTCTTTCAGTGACCGGAATCTGTTTACATCCCATTTGGAATGAGTGATGCTGATCTGTGTTTACAAGACCGTATAAAAGGGAAAAGGTAGATACGATGATGTTAAAAGGAAGTGGATGAGCCAGATGGACGAAAAATGGTACGGATGAGGACTACGCCAGCACTGGCGTTCGAAAAATGATAGGGATCGGGCTACTGCTATGGAAGCGATGCGCTGGCGTCCAGTAGTAGGGGTACGTCGGTGGACGAGTACACGTCAGTGAGAGTGGTGCGCCGGCGCTTAGTAGAGGGGAACATTCTACACGAATGCGAGGCGAGCGAAATCATTTCCAGCCTGATACACTGCCGCTATAGTCCTCGAGGACTGTAGCAACACTGCCACTATAATCCTCGAGGACTGTAGAACCTCGTGGCGCCGTCGCTGGCGACTGTGAGAGGCCGGTGCGCATAAATCGTGGGCGGAGCGTCGCGGCGTCCGCCTTCGCCGGCGACTGGGGATGGCGGCCGCCAATGTTGGCGACGATGGCATTGGTGCATATCGATTGCGAGCGGTCGCCAACATTGGCGACTGCCGTATCCGGCGACGGCGACGCAAGGTGCTATACTCCTCGAGAAGTGTAGCGACTACCATTATCCGGCTCAGAACAGATGCTCAATCTTCTCTCAGTAAGGCGGGGAAATGACATTCATATTCGAGTGTCATTTCCCCCATTACTGAGGGACACCTCCATTGCCACAAGTGTGGTGTGATCCAGTGATATTTTCCATACTACCTGGTGTGGGCACATTTCTCTCATAAGCCCTGGGCACATTAGGAGCGACGGCGATTTGGTCGCCACGCGATTGAACTAGCAAACATCAGAAAAGATGCCGTGGTCATTCCACGCGCATTCATTTTCAAAAGCTATCCGTGGACGCACGGCCTATTTTGGACAAATCTTGCGAGGACTTGCGTGGCGACCGACCAAATCGGTAGTCAGTCACGGCCCGGGCATACTTCATGTTGTGAGTCGTCAGCGACTTTTTTCATTTCTCTTGGAATAGGCGATTCAGCCGCGTGGCTTCTTTCTTCATTTTCTTGAAAATATCATTGAATTTGCCTATTTTCTTCTTTCTTTGTACGTAACTACTGATTTTTTCAATTATATGCATTTGGAAAGATAATATACCTCATCGTTTTGTGTAACCTTTTTTATCATCAATCGTGAGAAATAGTACCTTACTTTCAGTCCTTCGCTCTCATCCATTTCGAGTTTTTGCCTAACGTTGATGTAGTGAAGAAATTGTGATCACGAATTCGACGCATACTTAGGACACGTCTTGTCCATCATTTCCTGTGCGTGGGTCGTCTTCCCTGGACTCGACCCTTATTTACGAATATGGACTTATACATATTCATTGTAGGGTTCAATACTTCTCACACTTTACATGATACTGTGTTCGGTAGATTGATTAGGTGGTGATTGTTAGCCTATATTGAAGCTGTTGAAAGTAGTTCATGTAAGACTGTGGTTCACTATAATTACACGTTGTTTTACTTCTTTATTTTAGATGATAACCTTAGACATACAAGGAAAATGAGTTACCGTCCTACAATGAGCTAAAAATTTCGGTGGAAAGTCGGTGTGGAGGAGTCCCTTCCAATGAACGTTGCCTTACATTCAGAAAAGGTCATATTTTCATAAATAGTTCGCATGATGGTATTAGCCCCCCCTTCTCCAAGTTTTCCACCGGCCGGCGGTGTTAGGTGGTGATACTACCTTCGATAATGTTTTTTCCTCGAGAAACAGCTCATCTTCTCCGTTCCATCCGATTCGTTCCTGTACGAACGTAACTGACTGACCCATACTTGATTTTTCTCATCATTGAGCGGTCTATAGTTAGTGAAGGTTTTCGGTGTTGCGTTCAACTTTGACTGAACGAAGGATACTCATTAGGTGAGTATTTGAAAATTTTCTTTAGTAGGTCGGTGAAGCTGGTCAGGATTGAAGGGGTGATCGAGAAATTAATTGAAATTGAGGCGGGGAATCTGCAACGATGCAACAATTTAAACTGGACCTACCAGCAGGATCGTCACAAAAACAGGTTTCTGCAGGATCGGCAGTGGTTGAGTAAAGCCAACTCATACACGCTATCTTTGAATATCCAAATTTTACCAGATTTCGAAATTCTTGCAACTTCCGAGTTCCGGTCTTACTCAGTATTTCTACTCATCCCTGGTTTCTGACAGAGATATAGAATGTGAATCTTGACCGGATTCGCATTGTTTGAGCATTCTAATCCAGACCTCACTTGAGCGGGTTATTCGATGCCCTGATCACGAAAATCGCACTAATTTCCTATCCTAATAGTGTTTTTGAAAAAATTTGATGAGACCACGGTAAGAAACCGAGAAAGTATGAATTCTGGCGAGGAAATGGCAGTCTGATGAGGCACTCTTCCGCTTTTCTGCTCGGGGAATTCCAGAAATTTCCTCGCTAATTGGTGAAAGGGTTAATGAAGGTGATAAACATGAGTATCGTATCCACTTTATAGTGTAGCACCAATTATGTTAGCCAGGCTACAGTTAGTGGCACTGTCATTACTTCGGTCTCCTTGTCGAGGACTACATTTTATATCACTCTCCTACAACACTCCTACCGCAAACTTACAAAAACGGGCTAAATTAGAAAACTAGTGCTATTTTCGAGATCAGGGCATCGAATAACCCCTTCAGTTGAGATTCATGCTAGAATTTCTGAGGAGACCGAATCTGGTTACAGGTCACCTTTTATAATTTTGTCTCTGTTCTGCCTCTGAACTTCACATCTCATTTGTTTTGTGTATATGTTGAAGACTCCTGTTCCTTATACATTTACTCTTTAGGCTTTAACAAAAATTGTTGTTCTTGTTGCTTTGTTGCTGAAAGCTAACGGTATACGTACAAAGAACAGAAGTCTTCAACATATATGATTAACATAGTGATTTGCCCCTCAATATGTCTAAAACTGCAGTACTCCACTTGGGTAAACTTCCGTATGTTGACTACACAATCGATGGGATTACCCTAGACCGGAAAAGCGTAGTTAGGGATCTTGGAGTGATTATCGATGAAAAACTAGACTTTCGGCACCATACTGCACGAGTTACTG
>KN726146.1:56795-87472 GCA_000816745.1 Ancylostoma duodenale
AATTGGAGATAAAATTAGTGCGATGCAATAGCGAATTGGAGATAAAATTAGTGCGATGCAATCAAATTTCGCAACTAACCTGGTAGGGAGTTTCCTGGGGACAAAATAGCCGGGCTGCGGTTTCGGGTTCAATATCAGCGGCTTCGGGCTGAGGTACTTCTCAACATCATCGACTCTGAAACATGTCTGTCTTCTTCTTACACTTATTCATAGTCCTCAACTAACCTATACTTGATCTTTTCTAGCGCTTCCTTCACCTCATTGTTGCTCTTCAGGGAATTAACGAAGGCTGGTGATAGTGAGAATGGCGACCGCCGGATTTCGTCTGTTTCCTATAATTTCTCTAATTCATCTCGTGTGCATAGTCAATTTCCTCATGGAATTCGTACCTGGTCTTTGGGCTCATCTGGTTCTTCAAACATATCATGGAGACCCAACACGAGAGCTGATTTTGTGTCGAGTTTTGGCTGGAAAAACGATGAGATTTTGCTTGTGCTGTGAATTGCAATGATGCATTCTCTGAATTGCAATGATACATTCTTTGTGCATAAACATGATAGCGAGCTGCATCTGACCTAACCATAGCACATTACCCCAAGTTGGCCGTCGTTCCGAAAGGTCGTTCAAGGAATACGACCGCATAATGGTCCACTAGAATTGCATTCTTCTCTTTTGCGCCCATCTTTAACTTCAAAGTTATCTTTCTGAAGGGAGCTACTTGGAAAAGAAAACATCCTGGTCGTCTTCATACACTTCGATTGTCAACTCATTTTGAAAACTGGGAAAGCTTCACCTTTCCGAGATAGAAAAGTGCACAAAAGATCTAAAAAATGAACTTTGAGGAAACAGTCTTAATTAAATGCTTGTTCAGCCTATTTACCCGTTTTAGAGAAGGAAACTGGCAAATAGACAGGAAAGTTCAACGCTTAGATGAGCTGTTTCTGAAGAGGTGATGATCCTCTACTGCCGCTCAGCGCATTTCGCTACTTCAAGTGCACGTTGTTCATAGCGGGGTTTCGAGGACCCCCGCCCTCCCCCCAGTCGTCCAGCTTTCCCACACCTTCCCTTATTTTGAGCTAGGATAACGTTCTCCATGGACAAAATTCAATTGATGCAGTGTATGTGCTAGGTTTTTTTTTGTTCAAGCTCGATGGGAAGAACACCTAACAACAAAAAGGAAAGAGCAATAGCGAGAACCTTATTTCTTAGTCTAGTGGGCGAAGACTTATGATGTAACCCTCACTAGCTATGTAGCTTGATAAATTCGAAGCATTGATGTATCTTTATTTGGTATCTTAAATTTTTTACTTATTTTTCAGTGGCGGACGCAGGGGGGGGAGGGGGCGGCCCCTCCGAGAATGGGTCGCCAAATTTTCGAAATTACTTTACAATACAAATAAAAACCTTGTATTGGTTCATTTTTGATTGTTTATTATTATTATTTTTAATATAATTTTTATTATTTATTTATTATTATAATTAGTATTCTTATTAATTTTGTTTTCCGTTTGGGTCCGCAAAACGGCGGAAGCCCCACTTTTCTTCCTACGCCCCCCTCCTCCCGCCCTCTTTCTGCGTCCGCCACTGTTATTTTTATATTTTTGGAATTCATGTGTATACATGGACAAACTGGGCAGCCAAACTTGTCTGCTGCCAGAGATTCGCTCATTTATTTAAATGAACTTACTATGGTGCACCCAATGAGTGCGTAAAAGTGGAAGAATAAAAACTTGCTCAAAAATTTACCCCTTTTTCGACTTGGCAAACTAAGATGTTTAATTGAAAGCTCTTCTTGGTTTTTTTTATAGCTCGCCATGTCATTATGTAACAATTTACACATAGCTGGTATTAGTGTGAGAACATATTCATCTTTGGTGGTCAATACAGTGTGAATGGGTCGTACCTGCCTAATGATATCCTCCTCTCCACCTGCAAGCGGCCTTCCAAGAAGGGGTTCATCGCGTAGTTTCGTGTAGCTCAGCACAGAGGCAACTTCGGGATTCTGAATTATAGAAATGAATGGTTACTCTGAGCAAAGTTCCCTTTCCCAAACAGTTACTCTCTTCTATTAGACTTCGGAAGATCTATACACCATGCATGTATATACAACGTATGCTCCTTATAAAGCGAAGGTATTACTGGTCCGCTTGACACGCTTGGACTCCTCTGAAGCAGAGTAACGAATTGCGCAATTCAGCTTACCTCAAGCAGTGCTCGCAGACGCGGACTGCTTCTCAGCCTATGCACGAGTGCTCGCCTAGCGTTCTCGTCCACAAAACCCTCATCGGTGTCCTCCGAATAACTCCCTGAATGATGGGCAACTGGCGAGGACTGATCGTAACCGTCAGTTACGCGTTGCTCCGCCGTTTGCTGCAATGGAACCAAACATGGTTGAAAAGTGTTGAAATAATGCAGCGACGGGAGTTACGTATCTCGATACCATGCCAGTAAGGGGTAAAATTCCAAATGATTGCTCATCAACGTTCACGGTTGTTAGGCGAGGTTGATCACATGTGCATGTTTTTTTTTTTGCAAAATTGCCGAAAAACCTCATTTTGCACACCCTCTCCATGGAGAGTTCGAGGTGCTCGTTGCGGCAGCAATCACAAGGAGTTGTTCAGTTGTGACATGCCGTGGCAGTGGCGACACCTATCGCCTAGACTGTTGATGGTGAAACCTTTCGTGGCAACGGACACCTCGAATTGTCCGAAGAAAAAGAGGTTCGAAAAGGATTCTCTGACATTTTTGCGAGGAAACATGTATACCATACTAGGGACCGAATAAAAGCCGAATAGTTTTGTTACTTTAATCAGGAAACAATTTGAACATCCAAATATTCGAGAATGGAAATTATCTAAAGCTCTTCTTCTTTTCCGTTAAGCACTCCATTGGCTCTCAATGTTGGAACATTCGAATTTTCCATCTGTTCGAGATCGATTTTTTTTTTGGCGAATCGAATATTACAAATAATACAAGTATCAAATATTTCGAATAAATGGAAAATCCGAATGCTCCAACATTAGAGACCAATGTAGCGCTGTATGAGAGAGAAGAAGAGCTTTAGCACTTATGTTTAAGTCGTTTCCTGAATTGTTAATTAAAGTAACAAAAGCGTTATCTGAAGACTTTTCCGGTGCTGTTCATTTTTGAAAATTCGCAGTACTAATAACATTGAACGTCGACCTCTTCCACACTCTCATTCCAAGAAAATTCCTATTGTTCCATTTAATGCAAAATCTCGTCTTAAAACAGCATATCTGCCGTTTCAGTAGGTTACTTCGGAAGAAAATCCCCTAGACATCGAAGTTAAGCTCCGATAATACAATTTCTCTTTTTTTCAGATAGACACAAATTCATTTAAGAGACATTTTTGCTCCCCGTTTCTAAAGTCAGCTCATTCGTCCATCCATACAGACATGCCATTTTTTTCAGCTGAAGAACTCGCTTGCCAATTTAGCACTCGAAGCAGAAGTGAAATTCTGGTCAGATAAACAGTTATACAAGCAGACGTTTGCTCACCAAAGCCATTCTTCTAATCTCAGCTGGCTCCGCTTGTGGCGTTCGCATTTGCTGAGGGATCTTGAACGGGTTGCGACCGGCGATCATATTGGCCACGAGGCCAGGGAGAATTTGTTGCTGGAACTTCTCCAACACGGCCTTTGCAATCTGGAAATTTTCCTTTTCTTTCATGAAGCATTTTAGGGGTGGGGGCTGACGAGACCTGCTCGGATGGGTCTTGTGTTTCCATTTCCTTTTGAGTTTTGATGGCTTGCTCGAGTCCTTTCAGACTGCTGGATATAGGGATTCCGTTTTCATTGAGCATGTCTATCATTGCATTTCCTGAAGTTACGCTTCACTATTTCAGTTTGTACATTTACGATTCCATGCTGATTTTCCGAATGATTCATGACTAACTTTGAATTTTTGAGCCTCGAGCGCTTGACATCAATCTTACTGACATATATAGTATGAAGTCAGAATTTTTTGTAGAAGACTAACCTGTTTTTGGCTGAAGTTTTGCCATCTCGGCCTGCTGCATCACTGCATCAGCGGCCAAGTCTTCCACTTTTAGTTTCTTGTATTTCTCGTACTGCAATAGAATCTCTATTTTGGTGAATGGCAAAGCCAAAGCGTGTATTCCTGCTCTTCCAGTATGACAACATGGTCAAATTTGAATATTGAAAATTATGGTATCGAAAAAAATTATCCAAAATTAACTAGGACCAACTTACTAGCTAAGCTTGAATGTTTTCACATGAATTTGGTCAAATTTGGAAAGGTTCCACTAAATAGGAGGGGAAATTGCCTACGAAAGACTACGTTACTTTGGCAAAGCATATCCGAAAGGCTAGATTTTTCCGCCTGCGTATCATAGAATTCATCTTTATGATTACTAAGGTCATTCCCCAAATTGGCGTTTAAATGTTGACAGGTTCCGGTCGTACATTTACGCAGGATTACCTGCTCAGGATGAACTTTCTCTAGTACTTCGAGCTGCGTTTTAAACGCTCCCTTCGCCATTTCCATCTGCCCTTTTTTGATAAGAGCGTCTAAAAATCTTATAAACAACTTTAGTTTCGCACTACTACCTGATGGACAACTAACAAACAACTTACCCAAGAATCTCGCACCTATTTGCTCAATAGCATCTCTGCTAGGAAGTGGTATGAGCGATTTCGTTGTCGTCTCCTCTTCCGAATCATGGCGTCGACAAAAAGTGGTCGAAACTAAAACTATGACTCCAACCTTATTTTAAGGACATGGACCAAGGAAGAAGTCAAACGTACCCAAGAACACCACTAAAACAGGTGAAAACAACCGCATGGCGAAGGCGAAAGCGACGAGAACGCGGCTGCGTAAGCGGACAAAGGAGGCAGGCGCCGAGTGATCCGGTGTATCGGAAAGAGAATTTCATGATAGCAGGAAGTCCACGACCTCCCGTCGTTTCTCAGCGCGCCCTCGGATATCACCGGCTCCCGTTTTAGCACTGTTTGACCCCGTCGGAAATGATGGTCTCTTCTGCAAAAATGTCCATTTGTGGCATATTTTTCAAGTGTTATAGTAGCCCTGAAGCTGCATACTACATCATTACACCAGCAGCTGTTCCTCAAATCTTCGCAATTTTCACTACTAGTATCCAGAGAATTCACTCTATTATAAATATCTTTATCTAGAGATGCTTGTGGGTCGTAATTTCATGCAAACAACGTGGCTCAAAAATACAACGAGGATCTTCCCAAATGTCCGTTAAAATTCCTAAATGTTATATATCGAGTCATTAAATAAGTGCCCTTCGCTATTCATAATTCGCTTTTTTCTCTCCTTCTATGGTGACCACCAAAATGTTTCCAGCAATCCACGACTACCCCAGACAGGATAAATTTTAGCTAAACTGAAGGCGTAGGATGTAGGAATACCAGCCGGCAAAAAACTCACTTTCGACACTTGTTTTACTTTCCCTTTCGCCATGATCAAAAACAGATTGATGGTGAAAACTTTGCCTCCTGTACGGTCAGTACATCATTAAAGGAGAGACTGCTCGAGGGTGGCTCAGTTAGCTCCCAGATGATCTGAAAAAAAAAACCTGGTGAATGAAGCTTAATTGTGGATGGTGGAGCTTGCCTGTAGCAGACGAGCTACCCTACTCATCCCTTATATAAAATCATAGTCGAAACCGAAAATCACCTCTTTCTTCTCATAAGACTTCACATTCAAAAAAAATATGGAAACTAATTTTAAAACCTCTTATATCAAGTATCATTCCATGTTTCTTTGGGAATTAAGATTGAGTCTCGGTGCTCGCTCTGGAAAAGTCCATACGTACGTCGATCCTAAAAAGCTGTGAAAAATATATAATTCTCTTCATCGGGTTCCTTTCGTTTCAGTGACTTTACTACAAGTAAAACGAATCTCATTTTACTCATTTTCATGACAATTTCTTCCAATTAGGTGCACTGCTTTCTTGTCGCAACCACAATGTTCGATGTCCTCGTTTACTGTCATGGATCGTCTAGGGTAGTTCCAAAATCGTCTTCTACGCTGTCAACTTCTGCGGAAGGACTTCGAAATGTTTCCACTGCAACAATAGTGTGGAACATGAAGTTACAAAAAAAGTGCGGAATAGATATCTGGGTGTTCTTCGAGGTTTTCATAACGAACTACAGGAGGCGGCATAGAAAAGTGTTCCAAAATAAATTGTTCATAAGTTATGCTAGAAAAGTCGGAGCACTAGAGGTCCTCTAGTATTAATTACTTAGACTCCTAAAAGTCACAATCAGGAGATATCTAATGGGGTCCCGTTCTGGCTCCATGGCAGAGGTTAGACTGGCAGATCATCACAGCTCACAGAAATTCGGAAGATTTCCTCCTGCTTCCTATTGGGGAAACAACGCACATTCGTCGCACTATTCCGTTACTCAGGTCTCCATGACTCTTCGCCTACACATTCATCCCATCGATGCCATGAAAAGTTCCAGCGTTTCCTTGGCGGAGATGAAACCATTCGAGGTCATTCTTTATTCTTCGCTTCGCCTCTCGGAGTACCGCAATCCTGGGAGAACTATTTTTCAACGGTAGTTCAGCAGACACTCTCGTTTTTCAATATTATTCTATGAAATCGGCAATGGCCTGTTTTCTGCTCCTTGCTCAACAGATGTTATCTGTGGAACTTTTGTGTGGAACGAATACATCATTCTGCGAGAAAAACTCGGCAAAGTTATAGATAGAACCTTCATACTATATTTGTGAATGAAGTAGCACGTATTACTTGCGGTACTGGGATTGTTTGCAATCGATGCTTCCACTCTGTACATATGTCATAATTTTTTATTCTATTTGATATACAGGTAGAGATCGAAAAAGTAATTATCACTACTTGAAGACAGAAGTAAGTAGCCATAGGTAAAACGCATGTGAGATCAAGAACTAATACAATAATTAATATGTACAATCGTTGAGAGATCAAAATGTCTGAGCGCTGCGTTCATAAATCACAAATAGAAAAATCTGAGCAGCACATTTATATGACGATAGCAGCCTCCGTAGGCTTCGAAATTGGACTCTCTAGACTTTGGCGAACTTTGCGCTCCGTCGAATGACACTCCTCCTGATCATCACTAAAATTTGGGACAGTTCACTGTTGAAAGCGTTCTTCTGGAATTTTTCTTCCGTACCATCCTCGAGTTGGATTGCAGACATCTTGCGACGAAACATTCGGTCTGCCTTTGCGAAAATCCAAGGGAAGAAGTCGTGCTCCAGTTCTGTAATAGGTCAAAAATCTGTAGAGGTGGTGCTAAAAATGAGAGATTTTGCACTTTCCAGTGCTAGGTTCGGCTTCAAAAGTACCGAAGCATGCATAAAGTGACCGTCTGAGGATTTACATGCCTCTGGAGCTTGATTTTTGGCAAATTTTGGCTGCGCTTACAGGGTTATGTTCAGATGCACGATGTAATTGTAAGGTAGGAAACTTCAAGGCATGAAGGAGTACTGAGTTGCTCCTAGCAAATTTAGTGCCATGTTGTTAACTAGCCTTTTAGGGGAAGAAACAATAAGATAAAAACAAGAAACAATAAGATAGAAACAATGAGATGAAATTACTTTTTCTTATGTGCGGCGTGTGTAACTTCTACTCGATTTTCTCCGAGAAAACCACCTACATAAAAAGCAAATTATGTACTGCGTAAATACAAGCTACAGTGTTGCAAAGTGTTCCACTGCAGGCGTTAATCAACATGCATGAGCGGAAAGTGGCCGTGGCCTGCTTCCACTCCAGTTGCTTCTCACCGAGGGGATCTTACTAGCTACACATGCGGGTAAAACAGCGAATTCACCTTTAAGAATGGAGTCGTGTTTTTCAAAAATACTTTATCGAATAATCGATAGATTCTGCGTTGACCGCTTGCCTAATTCTTTGATGCTTCCTTTATTGATAATTTTGAAGCATTCATCCTTCAAAATGAGACTTGAAGTTGATTTTCAATAGATGTTTCTTGAAATCCTAGCGGCTAGGGCCCCCAGTTGGTGAAGGCTCCAGTCTTTTCTTTCCCTTCTTTTCCCTGCCGTTCTCCAGCGTCCATATCTGTTGCTCATAAATAGCAAAGAAGCAGGAAGACTATGAATACTACCGCGCAGTGGTTAAATGTTCGGACAAGGCCGAGTTCTCCAGAGTAGGTAGTATTTATTTATGTATTTCATACATTGAAAGTAAAAAAGCTTCAGTGCACCACAAAACATCGTTAGTAATAGCAGCTTCTCCGGCGAACTAATAAAGATCACCATTGTTAGCCATTTTCGCCTTTAGTTTGATGATAAAACCCAAAGTTGCAGACGATAGACGATACAATCAAGAATGCAGTAAAGGAGATAAACGGCCGAAATTCAAGGTGGAGCATCGGAAATCATTCTAAATTAATTGAAGCAATCGTTGATGGAAAGAAGTTTTCATGTTTCAAGCGCATGATGGGCAGAAGTGTTCTCGTGAGATTGCTCTCTTTATTGAGTAGCGACTCTTGACCTGCAAAACTAGCTCACCCCAGGGCAAAATTCATGGAAAGGCGGAAACTTTACCAAGAACTCATGAATACGAGCACAGATGTAGGATTCCGAATGTGGGAATATGTATATGATTGAAGCCGGCTATCTGTTTAGACGTCATAGTAGTACTTATCACATTTAGGAGTCTTGTGAGTGAAATTGGGAATACAGCGGCCAAAAAAAGTTGTCGTGGCTTCCTTGCCTTCACTCTTTCAACTTCCCGTCGTATTTACGTTCTCAGCCATATTTTCCAGTATAATCCTTTTCGCACTTGTCTATTAGGGTAATCTATCCTCACCGACTTTCAGAAGATCCAGGCTCCTCAATCTTTTGGTGAGCGAACTCGTATCCAATCCTATACTTCTCATGTTGGAACGGATCTTGCGTGGGTCATGCAGATGTGCCATCGATGACAACATCACCTGAAACGTAATACAGGATTCCTTTGAAAACCCAGCAGATCCGAGAAAAAACATTCTTGGACCTTTATGAAATAGCTTAGTTTCGCTCGACATATAAATTTCGCACGAAAATCGAGTGCAGTGAGGTTCTCATGGTGTTAATTTACAAGGAAGAACAAACATTCAAAGTGTGGAAAGAAATTGTCAATAATTGAAAGTAAGTTCAATTAGTCGACCTCGTTACAGGTTTGCATCGCTAGCATCCTACTCATTTGCAGCTCTTCTTGGAGTTGTTGGTTCTTGGCGGCTTCTAGTCGCAGCTGCTCGATTTCCAGCTCTTTTTCCAGCGTCACCGATGCTCTGGCAATGGCGGCACTGACGAGGTGCTCGACGAGTTGGGCGGTTTCCACATCGAAATTCTAAAATAGCTGTAGCTCACATCATTCGATCAGGTGGGATACTCTTCTGCATTAGCGGATGGTGGTTTACGGAAATGCAATGTGCGCATTTCCGGTGGTGTGTCACTACCGACCAACCACTTAAGTTGTCTGTCTTTCAAAGATCTGCACAACTACCGTAAACTCTCCATCAAAAATTAAATTGCAATTAAAACCTTGTTGATTACGTGGATCTCCAGTTGTACTGACATATTAAATGCTCCCCGGAAATGATGTGGGTGTACGCGGAACGCATGTGGTCAGGCAGCGCGCTGGTCTAATCGTTTCGAGTGAAGGGCACTTGCATCAGTTGGAAAAAACATAAGCATTACAGGAACTTTAAGGAAATTGCCACCTCCAAGATTCTAAGATAGAGGAGGGAGCATCGAGAGTATTCCGACTACACGTTTTGCTGAATATGTATTGACGAAGAAGAGGCCCGATTGGCTGGGTCTGGGCACTCGGTACCCAAAGAGATCGCCAAGGAACAACCAGAATAGCTAATCTTCTTCCTTAATTTTACCTGGATAGAGTTTCCTTTTGAGGAACATTGCTGGTTGTGCGAAGTGTACATATGTAGTGCATCTCACTCTCGCTCAAGAAGTGAAGGACGGGAAAATGTTCATAGGTACGGTCACAAATGTTGAGTTCGTGGCACCAATTCGCAATCGTGACGCAGTGCCAACGTGGAGAAGTTTCGCCACGGTTCAAATCGGTGATGATTCACACAAAGTTCCTGGCAGGTACAGTAGCAGCGGTCAACGCATAGAGATCTTTTAGATCTTCTAGCATATATGGGTTGAATCTGCAGCATGAATTCAATCCGTGATGAAATCCCACTAATAGACCTAATTCTTCTAACATTGCAGGTACTACCAAGTCACCGACTTCGACCTCTGCAGATGAATTTTTTTCTCAAAAAAAAATGTTGCCGATAAAATGGGTAGAATTTGAACTGCTTCCAGTTTTCATGAGTACAACTATTTGTCTACAACTCCCGTAAAGATTTGCATCTCCAGGTTCCTGAAAGAAGCTATGGACGTGCAACTAAAAGTTGCCATCTTTTTGCTCGATACTTACCGTCCTACTCTATCTCGAGTACTTGAACCACAATCATGTGAGGGTGGGACACCCGATGACCTAGTCACTGCAATATCCTCCCAGACTCCTCCAGCATCAGTAGACAGATATCGACCGGATGGATGACTTAGTTGACCTATCGAGCCATCAGCCTTGTGACCGAGAGCGGACCTCTTGCTACGAGCTGTGCGCACCACGCGCGTTAGATAACATAACGCTTTACCGAAAAGTCTAGAATAAAGGCAGAAATGCCGTAAGCAGTCGAAGAGGACTGAAAGAGGCATTGGGCTGAAAGGAAAGGTACTAATCCGTCCTGAAATCTAAAAGAGTCAGGAATCTGAACGGCTTCGCCGTAAAATTAACCCTGGGTTTTACGGTGCAGCTTCACAAGAAATCATCCTACCCATCAAATTTGTGCTTTCATTAAGCTCAAACGAAAAAGTTCAACTATCCCATGAGTAATTATTTACATGAATTTGAGCACTTCTATCTGATGCATGCCTATTAGCCGGCTTTCGGTGCAAAATATGACACCTTCGTTAGGTCTATAACAGCTACAATTGCATTCCGTCTATTACCGCTTCTACAGCAATTACAATGAACTACAATAAACTGAATGCAGCAGTAGATGTTATAGCCTTGACAAAGACATTATTGAACTGAACGCTAGCCAATAGACGTGCATCACACATCAGTGCTCATATTCATGCGAAACAACTATCATTACGAATGAGGCTCAGAGATGGCTCAGTGTTATCGGATCTCATAAGTGTAATATTTTTATGGCTGGTTCAAAATCGCAAAGTATTTTTATGAATGAAAGTAGAATTATCTTTGGCAAAAATTTTACATTACGTCCATGTTAGCTTCGACAGATCTTTTTTTTCAAGCAGTAGTAATCCTAAAGAGTAAAAATGTCAAGCGAATTCTCGAAAGTTCAACGTGCAATGGAAATCTGGGCAAAGAAAAGAAAAGAAATAGGTTGGATGGTGCAGTAAACTTTGTGGGACGTGAAGGAATTATAAAAATCGTGAGATTGCAGTTAGAATGGCAGAGAAGTTGAAGGACTCACGTCATCGGTCTGAACCGCCGACTCGACGATCAAAAAGAGTTCACGATCCGATGGAGGAGGTGTAGGCACCAACTGCACGATCTCAGGAGTATCAGGAGTTGCCTGACGAAGCGCTACCAGCTGAGGGACGACGACGACCGTTGAAGCCGTGTCTGCAATGGAAGACTCACCTTGCGTTGGCTGCTGTCACACGCAAATTTCACTTAGTGCCAATATCCTCGGTGCACGCAACTGCATGATTTATTTTACGTGGGCTGGGGGAAATGAGGTTAAAAGCTTGTCGCCCTAATTCCGGCTCATATTTAACCATTTCTCCAAGTATAAAAATTATTGGTTCACCTAAAGTGCATCTTGGTCTGAGGTGAACGCTTGAAAATTCTTCAAAAGGAGCAAAAGGTCCTTATGTGTGATCTTAGGGTCAGGAAAAGCAAATAAAAAACCAGAAAGATCTCCTACTCAAACTAGATTCTCCACAAAAAAATTGATTCAGGGATTTCCGCCTTCGTTTTCTCAGTATCATAAATAATTCCGAATTGGAAAAGCAAGGCTTAGTCCAAACTATGAATTAACCATGAAATGTCTGCACGAAATGTAGCTCATGAAGCAACTACAGGAAAGGACAGCAAGCTGTGAAGCAGAACTATGTAGGTAAGATTAAATGGTGCAAGCGTAAAAAAATCAGATTTACCAGTTATGGGAGCCAGGTGCACTGGAAATATCCTTGTACTCCTTGCTCCTTTGTCGATGGAGCAGTTCTGCACTATTTGTTCAGTTTTTGGAATTGATCGGAGCTGCATAGGCAAGCGGTAACCGGAGAGCTCAGTCTTAGCCGGCTTTGGAGTGGATCTGGCTGATCCATTGCAACTCACCTAAACGAGCAATATCCCGGATTAGCAAAATTTGCTTACTCATAGTGTGCTTCTAATTAAGTAATGACCAGAACCAGCTAATAACACTCAGATGGTAGGTCAAAGAAAACGAAAAAAAAAGCTTGTAAAAAACCAAGTGGTCATCTTCTCTATTTTTTTTTCAGGGAGCTGAATATGTCCTGCACTCAAATGATAGAACAAAGAAGTATAAAAAAATTGTGAAAAAAAAAAACGAAGTGGTCATCTTCTCTATATTCTTTTTCAATGAGCTGAATATGTCGTGCACTCAAATGATAGGGCAAACAAAAAGAAAAGAATCGTGAAAAAAACGAAGTAGTCATCTTCTCTATTTTTTTTAGGGAGCTGAATATGTCGTGCTGATGTTGGAGCAGCTTGCAGGATTGAGAGAAGCCATAATAGCACAAGAAATTATGGATATTGCCAGGTCACCTGGGGAAGCTGGTCGCATCTTCGGCTGTGTTTGACTCTCGGCTGCTTTAGTACCTCGTTCTCTTTCGGAATGACCTATATCAGGCAATTTATTGGGTGGCCAAGTACTTCAGGCGTATTTTACTGTACCTTCCTCGCTGTTTGCCTGCGCAGGAGAAATATCCCTCCTCTAGAGACTCGTGGGTCGACGGCGACATCGCAGGCAGGCATCGCAGCACCCGTCGCTGATGGCGGTGATACCGAACTGGGCGTGGCGACCACCACCAGCTGAAGTTCGCCGTCCGGGGGTGGGGCGACGAGAGTGGGCAGTCGGGCGATGCGCGTCGTCGTTGTCAACTTCTTCCTGTGGTTGCCACTTATCGGTTGCAGTTGGATCTTCGCTGGGATTCCCCCACGAGAACTCGAAGAGGCGCGTGACATCGGCAGGAAAGGTGAGCAGGGTGGTCGGGACTTTTTCTATTGAATAAGAACTGCTGAAGCATTAATGACGCTCCTGGTTGTTCGGTTGCGAACGGAAATCGTTCTGTGTGGATGCCATGGTGGATGAGTGGTGTAGCGATGAAGAAGCAACAGCTGGCTGGGGTTGCTTAGGCTACTGAGGATGCATTTGACTGCGATGATAGCGGCTTACATCGACCGTGGGAAGTGGCAGCTAATCCCGCTCCCCACTTGGCGTCATCCTCCCCTCATAGCATATGGATGTACAAGGAAGCACTTTTGATACGCATATTATACTCACTATTTGCAGCCAAAGTCGAATTCTTGAACAAAGTCGTCGGCGAGGCGGATCATCTGAAAAGGTTGGTGGGCTGGTTTGTCGAGTTGGTTTGGATGTTTTTGTCGTTGTCCAGTTCTTGTTTGAGAAGAGATGTTATGCTGGTTCCACTGGATTTTGCTAGGTCTGGAACAGCAAAGGACGCTCATCGCTCATTTCTTGGCTCACGAAAACTTTCGCTTTTTGCTGTCTATGAGAAAAATACTTGAATACTATGAATCTCCGGATTCACATTTTGTCGAAGGTGCTTTTCGGGACGCAAATGAGTACGAAACCCCGAAACCTCATCACCGTAGCTCGCTTGGGTTCACTCAAAGCGGTTGAAGTGAAGTAGAATATGCTTAAGACCAAGCAAAAACTAAGTAATTTAGAAAGTCTTACTGTTAGGTTGGCAATCGAAGTTTGTTCCTTCTTGTTTGGACTTTCGATTTTTCGACTTACTCTAAGTCGGATACTACAATTCTGATATATAATACTTATCCCAATGTTCCGTTTGTTCCGTGCTCACATCGAAATAAACGCGGATATACTGTTCTCAAGCAAGGTAGGTGCGGTATTCAAAGTAGGGAGCTTCCAAAACGTATAAGTGACCTAACTTAGGGTGCAGCTCTGAATTACCCCTGCAGATACACTCGTTGCTCCACAAATCATAACGCAGAAGATACAGAACTGGACAAATTCTCCAGGAATTGCAAAACAAATAAATAAATAAATAAATAATACGCTGGTCGTCCTAACTACTTATAGTAGAAGGCTTTGGTTTTGGTTGCAAATGAGAATTTGTACAATTAGTTGTATGTACTGATAATGTAGATTATACATATTGTACTTGTGAGAAAGTGCCATTTTCTGCTATTCATATTGCACCAAATTTATGGTATTTAATGACCTTTTAGTATTTCATACACGTGAACTTTGTCTCACGTCTTTGAATAAATAAATGCCAATAAAATTAGAAGGTTTCGAAGTTGCAGTGAGCTTTCCGTTTCTGCCTGCTCCTTTCATCCCTCTCTTTTTTATTTCTTTGAGCAATTTCTCCTCACTCCTTCTTATTCTTTCAATATCATTGCTTTCCCGATCAGATCGATAGTGGTGATAGCTCGTCAGTCGATCTGTTTCCTTCACATTTTCAAGTTTTGTCGCAGTCGGAAGTGTCGTAAAAAGGAGTTTAACAGCTGATTGCGCTATGACCTCGTACTCGGTACTATTCTGGTACCCGTACGTCACGCATACCAAGCAGGTTTTGGACGGAAGTGAGATTCACATGGGCTGTCTAGTGTAGTACAATTCATCACTCGAGATTAACATGGGCTGTCTCATGTAGCACAATCCATCACTAACAACTCCTTATGCACTACGATGTCTGAATTTGAATTTCGATCTTTCATCATGGGCACATTTGACCTCGTACGCCTATCCTGCTCATTCAAAGAAAAATTGAGAGAACCAGCCAAAGTAAACTATTTCCCAAAGTTAGCCAAAAATTACCGAGCTTTATCCCAATACGAAAAGATACATATATATATGTAGGTACCGATGGGCTAGGAAATATTTTTTTACGAACCAAACCCAAGATGTTTTAGCAAATTAAATGTTCAAAGGCAGCACCACAGAAATTTTCTTGTCCGAGAATTTGATCGTTTTTGTTTTCATTCTTATAATTAGCCCTAAGTGTTTCTATGGATGACTTCATTAACCACCGCCATTAAATGAAGAATCCTTTGTTACTAGGGACATCACCTTAGTTGTTCTTCGCCATTGTTTATGTAGTGTTTATCGCCTATGCTTCGTCTGTTGTCACCTGATTAATGTAGCGCAAATAAATAAATAGTGGATAGTACGTTCCTGGGCGATTTTGTCCTCCTTCCCATCGTTACTGTTCAAATGAGCTAGCTCTCGTAACTAAATAAAAATATTACAAAATGAAGCGCAGTGTCGTAAGCAGTCCTAGCTCCTCACTGTTAGCCAAGTGGAGCCTTTCTTCGTGGTTGGATTACAACAACTAAAACCGGATTATTGCACTCTATCGTCGACCAGACTGGATCGAATATTGATGAAGACGAAAACATGTCTTGTTACAGGAATTCGTACTACCTTGACGGTCTTGAACAATGCAATAATATCGATCGAGAGTGGACGGACCATGTGCAGGATGAAGCGCTCCGGTGAGGTTCTCTTCCCTATCCAGTAGTGGGCGGACCCTTAGCACCCACACGCAGGCCTTTGTATGGCTAAAAAACGGAAGTAAAAGCCAACTAGGGTCTGTATGTTGTACATCGAATTTCTAGGAACTCGTTGACTATTCTGGACCAGCAGTAAACTCCTCAGAGAAAAAAGAAGAGTAATAATTAAATTTCCTCCGTGTTGTTCAGCTGCTGCGACAAGGGCGCGACGCTCTTGGGTGGTAAAGGTCCGATTAACCTTCCCAAGACAGGGTAGCTTAATTGACTTCTACTTCTTTGATGAGGCCACTAGACACCTAAATTCCAAAAACAAACAAACAATAATGAATATCTAATACCTTTCCACCTCTTCTTTGATTTTGAATCTTCTGCAACTCCTCATGTGGCTTAAAGCAATTCCTCACTGTTGTTTGCTCTATTCAGAACAATTAATTTATCACAAGTAACTAAAATATTTCACTTCATTAGCTAGCACTGTGACTCTAATGGATTTCGAGTTGCGAATACAAAATGAGGCTACAGTTTAGGTACGGGCACGTCGACGATGCGGTCTGGCTGGAAAAAGCTGGAATGAAGGAGTTCACCGCGCTGTTCATGACCCTCCCGCCATACCACATGAGCCGAATAGCAAAAGCTGTGAGTTCCGCTCAGGAAGCATTCCTTTGAATCAGTTATTTTCTTTCTTTGCATACACATTTTTTTAAAATCTACCTTTACTTTAGTTTTTTATCTTCAGGCATGTGCCAAGCACGAGAAACAGCTCACTTGCGGAGCTGAATACGAAGGCATCGAAACCACACGTAAACGAATTTCTGATCTGAAGAAGATAGGAAACCATAAGTAGGTAAAGTGTACTCGTACATATAGTTAAATCCGTAGCATATGTTATCTAAGCGAATTAATAATTTGTGGTTAGGATGATGTTCGAAAAGGAATGCGGCGATATCGATTATGTGACTAACGTGTATCCATGTGTGGGCCGTGACGTGAACACCTGGATTCGACCATGTGCAGAGGCATGTACCATTTTAGTTCTCGTTTCAGAAGATATATAATATCAGTATCACTTGCAAATCACTGGTGAAAAATGCATATCTGGTTAGTCATCTTTGCTTAGAACTTGTTGAATGATCTAATTAAATACATTCGCGACAATGTGCTCAACCATCCCGATTGCTGATTGATTTTCCTTCATCCATCGCAAAACCTGCTGCGTGGCGAACTTTTTCAAAAATTGGCTGCCACAACCCGCGATGTGAATGCGGAAACTGCATAGTTGGTGGTGCAGAAAAAATTGCGTGCGGAGTCCTTTCTGAGACATTCGGGGGTTGAGGCGCCGGGCCATGCGGTTTCTCGCGGCATGACACCTGCAGGACAAACGCAAAAGTGGGCGGAGTTGGCGCGCCTATTCCACCGTTAGTTGCGCCTTATCCTGCACTAGACTTGCCGTGATCCTGCTACGGAGATGGCAGGATTTGGCAGGTCATGTTCTATTGCAAGCGGTGACTACAAAAATAGTACAAAAATGAGTTCGCCGTGCACGTATGTGCTTCCTGCGCCAGAGCTCAGCGAGCCGGACATCTGCGGCGAGCCGGACTTTTCCTTCCCGTCCGCGCTGCGTCGGCACGCACCCGCTCATTTTGTCTGGCGAAACATTACACTGGGCCACAGTTTCAACCGCGCCTCAGTTGGTCAGACAAGTCCCGTAGGGCTCGTCTAATCTTCGCCACAGCGGAGACTAGACTAAGCTTCCACAGCCGTCCGCCGGCTTATATACACTTCGGTTGCCACGTGGCAATGGAGAAATAAAACAGGGTACAGGCTAACCTGCATATATCCTTCCTCATGAGCGCTCACAGCAGGTTTTCCTGCGCGATCCGCACCTTCAGCTAGTATCCCTCCTCCACTCGCGAATAGCTGCCGGAATCCTGCATCGGCCAAAAATGGATGGTTTACCGGCGCTCCAAACGCCCGAATGTCCGAGTTCTTGCTGGTTAGTAGGGTAACTTGTAAGGGATGAAGAACGGACGGTACTGATCCATGCTTTCTTGGTTTTGGGCGCAAATGAATTTATCTCAGAAGTGTGAGGGGGGGGGGGGGGCTTTAATGAGCGTTTACGGACATCTAATACCCAGCCTCATTTCTGACCAATCGCGGCGGACGCCTCGGGTGGTCTTTCTTCGCATTCTTTGCATGCAATGGCGTAAGAAGGCAATCCAATTGTTCAATCAAGAGTTTCATATCTTGGAAGCTCCAGAAGAGTTCTGTGGATATCCTAGAACTGCAAAGGACTTTCAATCCCATTCAGACCAACTTGCTGAAGGATCGCTAGGCCCAATCGATGCAGAAGGACCGCAGCAAAGAGCTGTCAGATGGCTTCAACCAGAACTTATTCTGCTGCAGGTCTTCTGATTCGATCGACCCTGGCTATTCTGCTGGAAGCATCAAGCTTGTCTGAATAGAATTCTGTGATCAAATGTTCTGTAGTCATCCATTAGTCGTATTGCCTGCTTCTCAAATCTGGTCTGCCACGCCCTTCACTAAGTTGGGTATTAGATGTCCCGCAACCTTTGATGAGCCTTACGCAATAATTTGCGGAGGTGTGGAGAGGACATCTTATGCCATTCTTGTTCCATCCCATCGCATGGATTTGCTATCAGTTCAATGACCTCGTAAAAATGGATGGCCTGTGCGAGGATCTCACCAAAGATTATCAGCGCGGTTAAGGTGTCTTTTTTCCCACGTGACTCACATAAATTCTCCCTCTTATATAAATCATGGTAGTGCAACAAAATGTTCTAGAGCACAGGCGGTGGGGGGACTAGCACGTGATCGCATGCTTTCATCATTGAGCTCAGTTAGAGACAGTGCTCGCGAGGATGCGAAGCTGACGGAGCACTCGGCCGATGTTTCGTCATAGGTGCATAGACGCAGTGGAAGTCGCGCGCATTTAGGATTTCGTGGTGGGACCAGCGTCTGGCGATCTCGGGCCCTTCGGGCGAGACAGTGTTTACAACGATTTGACGTTGCATAGCAGCAATGTACGGAGCAGATCAGCCCCTCTGCTGGAACTTTCTTATTGACTTCATTCAAATTTGGAACACTGAACGATAACCATCTCGAAGAGATGGGAACATGCTGTGGAGGGAGCCCATAGCGGACTCGCTCGGTATCCGCGCGTAGGATATGTTCTTTTCGCACCCCTAATTGAAGTCCCATGGGGATTATTATAATTAAACTCTAAGGCATTTCTTTTTTGAGCTTGTTCCATTGTCCTGCGGAAATAAAATGGGGCAACACAGGTATAGCGTTGTATGATAGCGAATATTGGGGTGCATGATCTATTCTTTCAGCATGTGAATGCGTATTCTGCAGTACGAGACAGCGTAAATCAGCGGATATCCACCACTTATGACGTCGCGGTTGACAAGGTGAAGACCGCTAAGGGGTTGGTTTTCATTTTAACGACATTATTATCGTGACGTTTTAGTAAACTCTTGTTATAGGCTTGAGAACGGCGACGACATCAAGACTTTTGAAAGAGCGATGAGTTCAATCGCTTGGCTCGAGGGATCGAAATGCGGACTTTTCAAGCAGGTACAATTATGTGAGCACCCCCTCCCCCAACCCAAACTCATTATCAGCCCAATAAATCTTTTTGGTATGTCGAATAGCATAAAATTTTTAGGCCACAATTTCTTAACCAGAACCCTTCCTTAAGTCTTTTGGGCATTGGCGATAATGTGTGGATTTCTTGTGCCAACGAGGTTTGGTGGATGGAACAGTTCACCTGAGGCAAGGCACTAAAAAAAGTAAGAAAAAAGTAAAGTAAAAAAGAGTAGAACAGCAGGTCAGCTGGTTTTGGCAGTGCGTGGTTTCTGCTTTCCGCGCTTCACAAGATGGATAGATGCTTGACGGGCTAGATGTTAAATATTTCAGAGCCAGGCTTTTTACAGGCCTCTGAAGAAGGCGATAGCGCCAAATCGTTTGGCCAAATAAACTGTTCCATCTACCAAACCTCGTTAGCACAAGAGATCCACACATTTACAGCTATGTACATATGCCGAGGTTTGAAGAAAAGAAGACATTTGAGCTTCTGAACATATTTTAATGAAAGGTATCAAGGAAAAATACATATTTAATCAAAACACTACACTTCACAGACCACCATTCTTGAACTTTCACTTTACGGCGCTGTTTAGTGTTACTTCTTTAGAAATAATATTTTTTCATTTTGTTCATTGTTGACTGGACCGCTAAATGAGGATGCGCTGTTTTCAGATGAGAGTTTGTGTGCTACGGCGAATACTTGAGACGTGTGGGTCAGAAGCTATGAAAGCATTCAACACAAGCATAAGCCTGGGCTATCTTCGAACTGAAAGAAGGGAAAGACTCAACTTGGATTTTGAGGTAGGTAACGCTGCTATCACTCAAACCAAATTAGTGGTTGATATTGTACTGGTGTAATCTGCACATAAAAACTCCAACGCACCCAGATTCGCCCGTTCGTGCTTCTCTTACTGGTGATTGTTTCAGCCTATATTTGCATTTATTTATTAGTTATCAAGATAGAGTGATAAGAAGAGACTTCACATGCTAAACGAGAGACCGCAACAGGTACCTGCATGTCTAGGTGAGACCCAGCACTAGAAATCAAAACCAACTGCTATTTTTTGTTGGCGAACAGTATCAATCAGAATGATATCTTAGATCAAAGATCCTTCAAAGACCAAGAAAGAAAGAGGACTTTATAGGTGTTCAACTATCCAGTTCATCCAAACTGTGTTGGCTTGTGACCTGGAGCCGAGGACCACGCACATCTTTTTATTGTTGGAAGAGAAAAAAGCAATCCTCATCGATCGCATCTGTGACATATCATTCATATTTATGCCTTGTTGCTTGAACGCCTTGAAATTGTACCTTTCATCTCGAATATCGTTAAAATTGAATGAACTCTTGTTGAAATTTACATTCCCTCAAGTTTCGAGGCACAGTGGCGTTCACATGCTTAGCACACCCGCGATCTTGCACCACAGCACTAGACGCAATATCTCAGCTCTAGCATGACCAGTCGGTGTACTTGTTGGGTCCTTTCTGTCGCTTAAAGGCAGCACTCACGGAAATTTTCACTTCTGAAGTGAGTCGCTTACCATGTAGCGTGCCGCTGGACAATCGCAACAGTAAGTTGAACACCGTGGATGGCCAGCTACCTGCGATGATACTGCCGTGGACACATCTGCCGATATGGACAAAAATGGCTTCGTCGCGTCAACTAACGCCCCTGACAGGGTGTGCGCATGCGGTTCAGTGGGGGCTTGGTTACAGAATTCGTACCATTTGCAGGGTTTTGTGGCAGGACCCATCACGGAACACTCGTCCGCGCCGTGGACACACATGAAACATCGCCATCATTTCCTGTGTTTTTCGCGTGTTTCACGCTACTTCAGCGTTGTCGATGAGTTCATCGTTCCTGAAAACCCCGATATACCGCGAAATCTTCTACCCAAAAATTTCCGTGTGTGTTGCCTTTAACGTGAAGAGTTGCTTTAAAAATTGGGCTACAGAATGAAAACCCTAGTGGCACATTCCTGCTCAAAATTTTCAAAAGGGATGGGAACATCCCAAAAGTCCTAAATGCCGAACTTTGGTTTCAGAAATTATGTATCTACCGGCACAATAGATCCATGGGATAAAGGAGCACATTATGCCTCGCAAAATGCCAGAGTGTTATTCTGTCAGCTCATCTGAAGCCTGAGATACGGCTTCTACAATTTTATCGACGGTCAAGATTGGACGACGGGCTAAACATGTGGCCGCCACTGTACTTATACGTACAAAATAATGATAGTGCTTTTTTTCTGTGATTTGAGCTTTCTCAAGGGCAAGAAACAAGCACAGTACTCTAAGAAAAGAATCTATCAAAAGGATGCCAAATCGAATAATTCTAAAATACTGCGAGGACTGATTTTTGCTCAAATCATCCACCAGTGAGAGCAGAACTAGGAAATAGTGATGAATCTTGAAGCATTTTGGACAATCTAACAGAGAATGAAACATCAAAACAAGACCTCTACATCTGCATTTGGGGCAGTTTGGAAGATGGAATAAAAACGCTTGATATTTCATAACAAAACCCGCGAGAAATCCACGAAAACGGATGCTGTTTTAGAAGCGTTTGAACGGTCGCCACTTACATTGTAGCTGTGCAGGTTCTGAACCGTGTTCTGACCCTTGGAAAGGACCCATCGAAATGATGTGCAGAGCACTCATAACTTTAGTAGACTACTGGAAAATTGCAGGTTCAGCATTGTGTCGTAGGTGTAGAAGAGGTGAAAACGATGTGATTAAATGCATACAGACAATCAACTCAGCAACGAAAAATTTAGAAGTTTCGTCGTATACACAGAGAAACTTATGAGAAAATAAGAGTACAACAAAGAGACAAAGTTTATTGTTAGAATAAGTTGAAATATGTAAGCAAGGCGCACAACTACATATTCGAAACCTTCAACCTCCACGCGTCTCTCGATGAGCAGAAACCTTTCTACAGCTTTCCCCGTAAACCAGTTCCCAGGTGTTCGAGCAATGAAAATGTAAATGTGGTGAGCCGTAGAATGATTGAAGGAAGCGAGAAGCTATAGCAAGCAAGTCAGTGGGAGGGAAATAATGGGAAAGCATAGAAGCATTAAAGCTGCAACGCTAGTTCCTGAACAAGATAAAAATAATCAAGACACCAAATGGCAATTGAAAGATAATACAAGTATACATTCAAAGGGAATAGAATCAGGTACACCGGAGAATGCTTCTGTTTGATGCCACCTACCAGCAGCTATTCTGATAAGCAAATAAAAACTTTAGTGCTGTAATTACAAGACTGGGATACAATAAAGCAGATATTTGGTCAATTAATTTTATTTTTCCATGTGAACATCAAAGAATAGAGGAGCGAAAACATTCTGGTAAAAGCAGTAGGTTGAATGTATACCCAATCTGTATCGACTGTTCTTTTATCCTAACAGACGCAATAGGAGTGAAGATGTTGAAGAAAAGCCATGGAAGCCGTGGCAATTGAAATTTGAGTGTTTACTAATCCAATTCGAATTAAGACTCTACTCATGCTAAGCTGCTATTAGAAAGGCTCCATGGAGCTTCAATGTATACCAAAATTTCTCAGCTCAAGGTGAGTTGCAGCAAAAAATTCCCCGGTCAATACAACTGCTGATTGTGACTTCTTAGCCGCTATTGTATTGGCGGAAATAGTAGGTGCTGCCAGAATGAGGTAGGTAGAGGGCGGATACATTGCATGATATTTTAGTTGTGCTGTGTAAAAATTTAATTAATTTCACCTGAAAATAAATATCGTCTCAGAAAAAAATGCTGAAATTGACAGAATCACATCTATGTACGCATGAGGACGGGAGGGGACGCGCATTGAATTACTTGTTTTAGGCACATTTTAGGCACATTTCCAACCACTGTGCGCGTCGTTTCAGAGTATGGACTGCTCGATAGTTCTGGATCCGCAAATGGTATTGCAATAATGAAGCCGTAGTGCGAACACGCAGCTGAGAAGGATCAACGAAAAGCAAGGTTCAACAGACATTATGCCCGTACCCGACGCGTTGTGGAGTAGAAGTTCCAAGGTTTGAAGGGTGTTTTAGTACATTTCAGGATTACATGGAGAGAACCGTCCAAGTTCCACGAGGTCATCAGTGCGTGCATCGTTCTCTAAAACATTGCAAATGAATTGAAAGCGACATGGGCAGGAAGTGCCTGGACGTCGTAGGTCCGCAACTCCTCGCCCTCCGTCAGGCTTGGAGATGAGGGATTTCATTACTGCTCTTCTGTTAATCTGGTAATATGTATGTTGTTCTGCTGTTATGCCTGCACTTTTATCACTCTCAGATCTCTAAGCATACGTGGACTTCATTAATTTTATTTGTTTTATTTGTTGTCAAGTATTATATGATGTAGTGTGGAAATTTTTCACCATATTAAAGTCATAATATTGTGATGAGTGTGCGAAAAATTCTCACCCTGCAGCAGAAGTACTTATTCAAGAAATACTGTGGTCTTGCAACATACACAGTATCAACGGAAGGCAAGGTTCAGCAGACATCATACACATATCCGACGCGTTGTGGATTAGGAACTCGGAGGTTTGAAAAAGAGTTTCTCTATAGGATTACACGCATTGGTCCACCCAAGGTTCACGAGATTATCAACGCGTACATTGTTCTCTATAACATTGTAATTGAATTGAGAGCGCTCAGGGCAGGAAGTGTTTAGACTTCGTAGTTCCACAACTCCTCACCCTTCCTTTGGCGTGGAAGCGAGAGACTTCATTACTACTCATTTATGAATCTGGTAATATATATGTTGTTGTGCTACTATGCCTAAATTTTTACCAATCCCTGATCTCTGAGCTCACAAGAGTTTCATCGATTTGCTATTGAGCATTTCATGATTTAGTTTTCATTCATCTCCCTGCTGTCATCACGAACGGTTTGTATCTTGCATCGCTGTCCACTGTGAACTCTGCTGCACGTAAACCCGGCTAAATGCTGCTAGTGTTCCAGTGATGGACAACCACGCCATGCAGATATTGGATAAGCTCCATGATATTCTAAAGGACAAAGCGCCAATAGTAATCCCGCTGCTCAAAAGTTTTCCAGTAAGTTCCCCTCTATTTTGAACAAGATAGTTGAGGCAGAAAAGCGCACACGCTCCGTTGTTATTTCTGGAGTGCCCGGAGCAGATTCAGCTCTGCCGGCACTCACGAGACAAACCCATACTGAAGATTTTGTTTCGAATATGCTAAATCCGTTGGACGTGGAAGGCTCGCCCGACGGGATTCTTCAGAATGGGCAAGGTAATTGACGGTAAACCGCAGCTTATTAGATTCGTCTTCTCTTCACGTCTCTCTTGCCGAGATATACTCTCTAAATCACATCGACTTCGAGTCATGGCAAAAATACAAAAATGGGTTTTTTACTGAAGTCCATGACTCGTAAAGAAAGCCCAAAAACATCGATTTATCCCCTTGTATCGACCTCCGCATAACTCCGACAACCGAGATGAACTGCTTTTAGCTTTGCGATCTGACCTGACTTCATCCGTCCTTTATAAGACATCTTTATTGGGTGTCTCAATCTCTCAATCGATTGGTTGCATAAAAAACAGATAATGCAACTGAAGAAAAGTTTCTTTCTATGTTTGAATCCTTGTCCCTAGTTCAATAGGTCGATTCTCCCACCAGAAAAGATCAAGTCCTCGATGTCATCCTATCAAATTCCTAAAACTTATTTCGAATGTTTCAATCTGTTCACCTCTCAGTACTTCATACCGTAATATATAATAGTAACTTTTACTCTAAAGATCACAATCCAAACCGATCTTTACTTGCCATTAAGACTTCAAACACGCAAACATTCATGCAATTTCTGATGACTACACTGTCATCGACGATATTTACAACCGTTTTACTAGAATTGTTCGAGAGATTATCGATGTCCTTCTGTCCATCCAAAAAGTGAGATCATCGTCGTTGAGCTCATACCCCACACATATTCGCGGCTTTAGCCGTTTGGACAACATAAAGTGCCCAACGACGTGTTCAAACATGTTTAATTGCGGTAGAGCATGATTTTCCTGTAGTTTTCAAGCAATGCCCAGCTTTTTCTTCTCCTAATTTCCCGAATCCGCGGAAAATGCAACAGCACTGGCGCCCACTGTAAGTGTACTTCATTGTTGTACAGCAACTATAAGTATGTTGTATTATGTGAACACCCTAGGGCAAGAATAGAATTATGAATAAGTTAGGCATTGTTTACAAACTGCAGGGAAATCAACCCCTACCCTGGTTATACATGTGTGAACACGTCGATGGGCACGGTTACCCACGTCTAAACACGGCAAACAAGTACCGTTGGACACTTTGTTGTCCAGACGTCCAAAGCCCATATTCGTAACCTTTTCGAGCAGAAAGAACTTTGTTTTTTTTTTTACTATTCCAATCTTTCAAATTCTGATGTGCACATAAATGTCTGTAAGAAACTTGACTACCACATTAGAAAATTCTAGGCTTACGAGACAAAACGTCTCGTCTCCTCGAAAAATAAGAAAAACCAATTCTTTCACATAAGACAGAGGACGAAATACATTCCTGAACAACCTGTTCTATACAGCGAGGATGGCAAAAACCTCATACATGATCAACAGAAAGATGAAGCTTTTGCAAGTTTCTTTTCCAGCACCTTTGTAAAAAGCGATGTCAGCTGCCCGAAACCTACTAGTTTGACTAACGATAACTTTGAAATACCAACAATCACCCCTTCCTCAGGAATTCTGAAAACCGTAGTTGACGCCAATTTGCCATCAAGATTTCGTCAAGTATACTTGATGGCGATCCCGCGTCAACTTCATGCCATCCAAACTGGCGTTAACATGGGATTTGCATGGAATTGACATCGGATTGACATCGGATTGACATCACCTCGTAATCCCCGCCCCTGCATGATGTTGACGTCGGATTTCCACGGAATTAGCATCACTTTACGTGTTTTAACAGGCTCTTCCAAAAATAGTCCCGAACGGGTACGCGCTTTCCGCTGCAGCGCTTGGGTGACGCAGCGGTCTTGCGGCGGACTTCCCATATCCGTGCCGCACCCGCACGCGTCCACAGCCCACGCATCTCGTCTGACCGACTGTTGCACTGGGCCACGGTTTTACCCGGGCCTCAGCCGGCCTGACGAGTCCCGCAGGGCTCGCCTTGTCTCCGCCGAAGCGGAGACACGACTGAGCTCTGATGCTCAACCATCGGCTTATATACACCTCCCAGGGGGCGGGTCGCCACGTGGCAAGGACCGTGAAGTTTGCAAGACGTCAACTTCATGCATGGGCGGAGCCAGGCCGTGCATGAAGTTAACGTCATGTTAATGAAGTTAACATCGGTTTTCTGATGGTAACATCAGTTATCCGATGGCAACTTCATGCACTGCCCCGAACTGATGCACATCTGATGCAGATCCCATGTCAACCACGGTTTTTTCCTACGAGCATCGGTTTTTCGGTACGAGCATGGGTTTTTTGATACGAACATGGGTTTTTTGCTGCACAACACGATCTTTTAAGTTCCTGAGTCTGTTGTTTTCAAGCAATTGCGCATCCTTACGGCATCCCAATCTGTAACGTCCGGCGGCATACTGCAAATATTTTACAGAATGTTTGCTAAGTAACTCGTAGCACCCCTTGCAATAGTTTTTAGCATTTCTTCGATGCTGGGCCAAGTGAAACGTGCTTGGAAGGCATCCATAGTGACACCCATCCCTAAATCAAACAGTTGGTCTAACATCTCTAATTATCGCCCGATTAGCATTCTTCCCTCCTCTTTGAAAGTCCTGGGAAAAGTAATCAAAAAGCATTCAATGAACTGGCTGTTCAAAATCAATTGCATTCCATGCGAACAATATGGGTTCCAGTCTGGCTCATCAACCTGCACTCAACTCATTGATTGTACGAATGATTGGTCAAACGCTGTTAATCATGGTAAAAATGTTGATATTCTGTATTTTGATCTTAGCAAAGCACTTTGACACTATTACCATATCGCTCTACTAAATAAACTTAGGAGCATCGGGTATAAAGGTAATGTCTCAAATTGGTTTCATTCCTACCTTCGTGAAAGAATGATGATTGTGCGGGATTTGAACAGTTTTTCTCTACCTATAGAATGTTGTTCTGGAGCGCCACAGGGATACCTACTCTCGCCGACTCTCTTTTTCATAAATCATGACTTATAATAACGGGCTTAGTCTGTCTGTATGTGTGTATTGTGTGTGTCTGTGTGTGTCACGAAATTCGTCCATCCTGTTTTGAAGGGATAGTAGGGCGGTTATCGATATATTCAACAAGTATTACTCCCACTTATTTTCAGTTCGCGATTCGTTCAGTCCCATTCCTCACACAAGGAAGCTTTCCCAACAATTTGCAGTAGATGCGTACGTGAAGATTGAGCAAAATCGCTCGAACTACTACAGAACCCACCAGGTCAGTCTTCGCTCTGACTCCTTTAGAGGTCCGCAAGACTATTTGGCAGGTGAAGACAACCTTGGACCAGCGGGAAAAAATCGTATTGTGTTGTCCTCTCCCCATACTGGTAGTCCCAGAGCAATGCAGCAATCTTACCAAGGTGCTACGGCAATCGTTGCTCGGTATGGGAAGCCAACCTACTTCTCAACGATCACATGCAATCCGCAATGGCGGGAAATTCAAGAAAATTTTTTACGAAGGTAAGACTGCATCAGATAGACTGGATTTACTAGCACGTGTCTTCAACGGCAAGCTGAAAGAATTGCATGATGACCTTTTTAAGAAGGGTGTTTTCGGCGAAGTGGATGCTTACGTCTACGTCATTGAATTCCAAAAAAGAGGACTCCCGCATTGTCATATGCTTGATCATGAGGAGTGGATGGAAAGCTCAGACGGTTAACGATGTAGACAATGCAAATCGTGCTGAGATACCGAAAAGAGAGCAGGAACTTCAGGCCTTTGCAACAGTTATCAGCTTTATGATCCACAGGAAATGCGGCGCAGAAGATGCGCCTTCGCCATGCATGCGAGACGGGAAATGCTCAAAACGTTTCCCAAAGCAGCTCGGTGACAGGACTTCGATGGATGTGGATGGATATCCAAAATACAGAAAGCGAAATAACACAACGGTTGAGATTAACGGATCTGTGTATGGTGACGAATGGGTCGTGCCGACAAACCTCTATCTTCTCACGAAGTTCAGGTGCCACGTGAATTTAGAGATTTGCAGTACGATTTCGGCTGTTGTACACTTACAAGGGACCGGGTCGTGCACGGATCACCATGGAGAGCGACGCAGATGGAAACGGAAATCTTGTGGTAGACGAGATAAGGCAGCATTTGAACACCCGATATGTCTGCCCACCTCAGTCTCTGCACAGGGTACTCGGCTTCTCCATGTAGGAGAAGTCTCACACAGTGCACAGGCTATCTGTTCATCTGCCAAGATACCAAAATGTTCATTTTGTTGCTGGAGAGGAGCAGCAAGCTCTCGACCGTGCACGGACTAACTTCACCAAACTCACGGCTTATCTTGATCTCAATCGAGTGTCCTAAAAGCCCTCGATACAACTGCGCCTTCTGATATGGATATCGATGATCGAGAACTTTATTACTATCAAGTTCCCGAGTATTTCACATTCACTCCGCGCCACGGCTGGAAACGAAGAAGATGCGGCGGCAAAGGGATCGGTAGGATGTCCCCTGTTTCGCCAAGGGACGTCGAACGTTATTGTCTTCGTATTCTTTCATTGAATAAGGAAGGAAAGACATCGTTTAGGGACCTGCAAACAGTTAATAGGAGGATGTGTGAAACAGTCTCAGAAGCTGCAAAAGCTTCTGGCTTTCTGGATGACGATAGGATTACCGCCATAGCATTCAGGAAGCAGCGCAGTTTCAAACGGCATCAACGTTACGAAGTTATTTTGCTGCCGGCTTCGTTACTGCGGGGTTGCGGATGCACAGGATTTGTGGAACGAATTCGCAGTAGCAATGGCTGATGTTTACATTCATTGAGGACTGGGAGAAGAAGAAGCAGCTACAGTAGCCTTTTATGACGTGGCCGATCGAATGCTGCTGCTGGGTAGAGATCTTACGCAAATCGTGACTCCTCAAGCAAATCAGCGCCCTGTAATTCCTGAAGCTCCTGTCAAATACGAACACCACCAAAGTGAGGGAGTACGTTTGCACGGAACACTGGACACGAACCAAAAAAAAAACGCTGCCGATGACATTCTCGCAGCTTTGGATCGTGAGGAACAACGATGCTTCTTCATAGACGGACCAGGAGGAACAGGGAAGACGTACTTGTACTCTACGACTTACGATCTTGCTATTGGCCAGCGACGTCAAGTTTTGTGTGTGGCTCCAACAGCTATCGCTGCTAACCTACTTCCGGGAGGGAGAACTGTGAATTCTGCGTTTAAGCTCAACATGGCGGATGGGAATCGATCTAAGAGTGAAGTTCTAAGAATGCAAATCCCTGCGAATTTAGTAAAGAACCTTGTGTATGAGGAAGTTCTGTTATAATGTTCGCGCTACACGCAAAAGAATGAGAGTGCAAAAGGTAAAAAAGAACGTAATTTGTAAGTTACTGATGTCAAATCTAACGCCTTTCAGGTAAATGTTGGGAATGAGAGTTGTAGATTGCTGATGTTTGTTTATGTTGTTTTTTTGTTTTCAATGGTTCACTTACAGTCCCGGTCAAAAATATTGCAACAACTTGTTTTCCGAGTGTAACTCGACTTCTTTCTCACTACATATCATGGTAGCCGATTATGTTGAAGCAAATGGCGGAACTAGTTTGCAAAATAAGAGCGGTCATCGTGCGGTCAGTTGCAACCCTGCAAGAGAGAATTTTGTTGGAGGTTCGTTTTTGCGAGATAGTGGCACTTTGCGTTTCTCAGTTCGTAAATTTTTCTCATGCCTATCCTCCGCTTGTCTCACAATGGTTTTGGTTAAGGTGTCAATTCTCAAAGATGCCGAAAAAATCCGAGGTTTTCATTCCTGTCAGAAGAGCTGTGGTCGACATGAAAAACTCTGGAATGACGGTAACGGCCGTTTCAAAGATTCTGAAGATCCTGAAGTGCACTGTTTCTCGTATTTCTTCGAGATTCGAAGCTAGGATGTCAGTTTCCACCGCGATCGTCAAGATGTGCGCATCATCCGGCTCTCCATATCCGATCCCAGTCTCACGTCGGTTGATATTGCGGCCGAATTCAATGCCAGCGACGGGGTGTGGGACATGATGAGGCAAAATGGGGCGGTGTCTTCCCGCCCTCCGGCGTCA